>JBBPKM010000057.1:0-24901 GCA_038089255.1 Austroboletus rostrupii
GCAAGTGTCAAGAAAAAGTTCCAGTGCACCCCGTATTCAGTGACATGTTCCTGTAAACGAACGAGGTTTAAAACGTGCGAGTGCTAGCCTTACGAGTCACCTTACAGGGTATTCTGTTCCCTTCACGAGTAGGACCCTAATGATGCCTAGGACGACGATTGGTAGTACTTTCTTTATTACCCGGTATAGCTTGCGTTTAACGTCTGCATGCAACTGAGATGGATCCTTGATCAGGGGTATGGCCGAAACAATGCCTTGAGAAAAAACAAAGGATCCAACACCGCAGTCCATCTGACTCGGGTATGTTCGAATCAGGACGGACTACATTCGACGACAGGCATGCAAGAGACACGTACAAGGGACACCCCATAGGTTTCACATTTTGCAAGGGAACGTGGGAAGACAGGAAAGTCGACTGCAAGGATGGAAAACACGGTCAACAGCATCATATACGCGCGATATGTCGTGAGTGCTGGAAGAGGTCTCAATCTTGGTTGCGCGCGCTCATCTGTTCTTGGCTGCTTCACATTAGATTTGGAGAGTAAAGGCGTTCCGCTCTCTACTTGAGGCAAAAGAAGCAAAACGCAAGTTGGGGCGACGAGGAGCGCGGAGAGCGGCCCAGGTGCATCGGCATAGACCGTCATCGCAAAGGAGATGGGAAGGACCAGAACGAGCCATTCGAGAGCGAATGGCATAGAACGGAATATGGACAGACGCGTCCGAAGAGCGGAATGCAGCATTATGGATGCCTGGGGTCTTGAGCGGAGCAGCCCTCAGCAGACAGGTCAGTGGACGCACCAACGCGACAGCTGATATGGCGTTGACATGGAAGACCGACGAGCCTGACGTGCCAGAGACAAACGCCTCCTTCGAAGTCTTGTAGTTCGCGTCCGACATGGGGGCCTCGAATTTACACCGCCACCTGATTGAACCTCACCCTTGCCCACCATGGACCCATCATATAATGCGTATAAGCCTCCCCGTCTTTTCGCCGACCATGATGTTGACGTTACAAGGCCTGCGCTAGACAAAGGAAAGCGTAGAGCAGAAGGTGAGCATCGTCGAGTCAATCGGGTTAGGAGCTCTGATCTGTGGCGCTTTCAGATTCTGAAAACCTACACCAAAATTTCTATGGCACGAATTTTCGATCACAAGATGCGTTTGCCCCAGAGGTGGACATGGAAACCGAGTCCTGGTCTGCGACTGACTCCACGCCTTCTCTTCCGCGGATGTCTGTCAACATGCTTCCAATCGTAGATGGCGACATTTCTGAAAGTGATGAGAGTTTTTACCAGTCCGTCGACGACGAAAATTTGCGAGATGATCAGGTATGTTTATACGATTTGCATTCGCATATCGAACTCAATTTAGAGTCGGTAGATCGACATAGACCCTCCTCATCTTCAACAAGATCAGCTCGACTTGGCTTACTCTGTCAAAGGCATGTATCGTATCCTCGACCTCATTTCAGAACAGGGCAGCAGCGGTTTAGGTGAGCATTTCCATTAGAACAAGTCATCTGTTTTCAATATCTTTTTAGTCGACAAAATAATCATAGCGCAAGACTCCCTGCAGGCATTCATCAACAGCGTTTGCCCAGGTGCATATGCTTCGATGACCAAAGTAAATTTCAAAGTGCTTGACAAGTTTGTCATCAAGCCCATCGGTGTCTACGGAAGCAAAGGCGAAATCATCCGTTTCTTGCTGGAACTCAATGCTATTGATGAGACTATGTTTGTTATCCCCCTCAAATGGTTTGTATATTTCGATGCTTATACTTTTATTTGAATAGTTCTGCACAGCTACGTGTTGACTCCGATATGACTGTACACCGACAACCCGTCCTCCGGTCTGGCTTGTACATCATTACCCCCTCCGAGCAACCGGAGAGTTCCCGTCAGGTATTCGTTCTGTACTGGCCGGAGCAAACGACATGGGACGATTCTTGCACATCTTCAGTCTGTCGCAATCGGGTCACGTTTATGAGGTTCGTGCATGTCAAATGTTGTTTGAGATAGTAGACGAAAGTGTATATGTCACACAGGTACCTGACGAAGATATGCGATCAAGTCGTTTGTCTGGTTTCCCCTGACCATGCGCAAAGCATCCTCTGGAACGAGGAGAGTGAAAACAACGACGAGGATATGACCGGGATTGATCAGGATGAATCTGATCGAATGTTCACATTTGAAGTTGCCCAGACCAACGAACAAGAAGAGTCCGTGACTGTTCGTCAGGGCTTCAAAGTTTGTTTCGTACTCTGGGGAATCCTCGCAGCTGAGACAATGTGATACAGGCTAACTCAGAGCTGATCACATATTCAGAATCATGCAACGAAGATTCCGAACCTACGAAACAAATGCCAGTCGCACCGTCTTTGGTCTTCGGTGAGACGGCTCAAGGATTTCTGACAATGGAATACAAGGAGGCGAGAGTTGTGACGGGTCATCTTAAAGAGCGCCATATGACGGCGCTACAGCTCGAATCATACCTGTAAGGCCTTCCTTTTTGTTCGTTTAGTCCTTCTCTCACAACTTTCTTATGCGATACAAGAATGACTAACCGCCTTTGTCTGAACGAAAACATTGACGACTTGTCACTTAATATTCTGATTGACTTCGGCCTTGAGAAGCGCTTTAGCGGCCTGTGCAGACAATGGAAGCAGGACTTCGGTGCTGTTCGAAACATGTCTCAATTGCGCCAGAAGTCAGAAATCGATAGTATGAGAAGAAAATTGGAGGCAGAGTTACCTGAACTTGAAAGGTCATTGTTCGAGTGGATTTTGGACGAAATCTTGCAGTTGTATCCGTGAGTGTAATGCGAGTTCCCTACATTATTTATTTATTTATTTGTGAAGTGTTAGGCGCTTTGAGCGAGGTGCTTTTGCCTATGATAGCTATACAGGAGAAGAACCTGTCGAGAAACTTGGTATGTATTGGCTGCCACGAGAGACAAGCATCGACCTTGACCCACGTCGATTTAGTACCTTTCGCCGAGTTCCAGGAACTCTATCCCAGAGCAGCTAAAGTTGTCTCAGATCGCCTCAGTAAGAAAGATTTTGAGGCTATCTCTGATAAAGATTTTCGTGGTGCGAAGGACCGTATCGGTTTGTTCCAGGAGTTCGAAGAGAGAAGTAAAGATTTGAATGAGGAAATGCCTATGCAAATTTTGCAGGCTATATTGGATGGTGGCGTAGAGCAAGCAAAGGCGAACGTTAAAGGAACGAATGGACCACGTGGTAATATCAGCCTGCCGAACAGCTCAACAATAGGCTCGAAGCTATCGGGGCTAGTATCGACTATCCGAACGTTCTGGAAAGCGTCCTCGGAAAGTGATATTGAACATGATGTAGATGAAATTGTCCGCTGCGCGTCACAGGCCGCGATGGAGGTTTCTGACGGTCAATTTCTAAAAAAACTGACGCAATTCGCGGAGGAACACGTCGATGGTTTCCCACTTCTCAAGGAGCGGGCAGACAATGTAGTACAAAAGGCATTTGACTATCTTCAAAATGTCATCACCAGGGCGGTGAAGAAGCTCGCGCCGCGGGTGAACAAAATACAAATCGAAGAATGCGAGGAGGAAATCAAATCCAAGTGGCATAGAAGAGAAGAAGAAGAGAAATCCCAGTTGAAAGCGAATCTGGTCAAGCATCTGAATGACGAGTCTTCAGTTGCTTCGTGCAAGTGAGTCTTCAGACCATTTTTGTGATTGATTAGTTCGGGCTGACATTATTCAAAGACATGCGCTTTCGATCCATAGCGTGACCGAGAATGGATGTGAGCGGCATTGGTATTATACTTCTCGGTACATGCTCAAGTATAGATGTAGCGTGGCGATATTCGCGGTTTTCCGTGTCAGGTTTTCAGGAGACGCAACATGACCCGACAGTGGTGTACACATTGCATCGGATGAGCCTAACGACCCAGGATCAACACGAGTTGCAACTGAATCCCAGAGCTGTTCCTTCTCCAAGATTCAAATACCCACACACATTCACTCTACCACTGGGTCATTCCGTCGTGTTCGTCTCTTTCGATTGGCTGACAGATTGAGCTGAACCACATTTAGTCGGGTTCAATTACTTGAAGGAGAGAAAATTTTGTTGGTCGTTGCTGATCGTGCAGGAAACTTGAGTGTCTATCTCGAAAGACTGGAGGCTATCGACGGGGCAATTGCACGCAATCGCGGCAAGGCACTTAACCGCGAAAAGATTGGAAAAGATTTTCTGCTAGCATACGATGAGCTCAAAAAGATGCTGGCTATCGTTTCTTCAGATAAAGTGGTTGTTTTTTCTTTTTGTTCTGCGCGTCCTCACGTTTAATCTCACTTGCTTCCAGTCCCTGCATATCTTCGTATTTGACGATTCTCGTGGATTTCTGGCCCAGGGAAGTGCGATAAACTTGCATCACTGGTATCAAGACACGGGAGTCATTTGCAAAACTTGTTTTATAAGCGGGAGCGAAGAATTGTTACTTGTCGATTCGCAAGCGCAGGCGAGAGTATATTCTCTCGTGACACTCCAGTTTCGGTGCGTGTATCCTCTTTCCTGCAATAGTCTCTCATGCGTCTGGGAATCATCAGGCCGGCCACGCTTCAGCTTCACCAGGTGCCCTATAGCGTGAGCTCGACACCTGATGGTGCTTGTCTGCTTGTTGCACAGGCTCTGGAGAATAATTTATCAGTGACCGCGTATCACTGGAGTACCTTTGGCTCTACAGAAGGAACCGCGCTTGATCTGGCGCCACCCACGATCCATGGCAGTTTTGCTGTCACGTCATTAATCATGCGAAGCGCCGTGTACGTTGCTACGCTTGATTTCGAAGCGCATGCACTTCGATCGCATGCATTGGATATCACCAGAAAGGTGACCGAGTTTTCCTTTAAAGAAAAGGGTGTTCGGGGATCTTCTACACGACGCGGGGGAGCTGGATCGAATATGAACACACACAATTGCCTCATTGACAGTCATGCAGAAGTATGGACCCGCTTCCCAGTCTTTTCTGCCGTACAACGCGAGACAATTTCCTCCTCTAGTCTTCGGAGCACACGAACGCTCGTGTTTGTAACAGATCGTGATTACGAGCGGTATGCGCCTCATTTTTCCGAGATGATCCATACATTCGAAAGGTCTACCAAGAAGCCGACCGGAGATGTTCTAAGGTCGCTCCAGGTTTCAGCTGCGTCGTTTTCCGTTTTTGTTGCCGAGTTGTGTGGGGGTGGCGAGCTCCACCCGTACTCGACCCGGAATCGTGCGTGGAACGTCTCAGCTTACCGCGCGGGCGAATGGGTTGTCGACTTCCTGTGCTTAATCCCGATCCATCTCGCATTGGCAAAGGAGAATCGATTTGTGCCTCTCAAGGATGGGGTGTATTCACCAGAATTGGAGAGGTCGTTGCTAGGTGCAGATGTGAACCGCATTGTGGATAGTCTTTCATTTGGGTGGTACGAATCACTGTTCCAATCCTACATGGCATCCAAGGTACGTGCATGTTTTTTTTTGAGTGAAGGATTGTTTGCCCACGGCTACCTGGTGATAGCCTGTCAAGGTGGTGTCCTCGATGGGAGAGCAGTCTGTTGGAAAGAGTTTCGCATTGAATCATCTTGTTGACACGTCGTTTGCGGGGTCAGCGATGCGGACGACAGAAGGTGTTTGGATGTCGGTTACGCCGACAAGGGATGCTTTGATCGTTGCACTTGATTTTGAAGGTCAGTCCTCCCTAGTATGATGTTTAATTACATCTTACATTTGGTTGGTAGGTGTGCACAGCATTGAAAGATCCGCTCAGGAGGACATGCTGCTTGTCTTGTTCAACACTGCAATATCCAACTTGGTGTGTACGAATGGTATGACGGAGGTAGGCAAGCTAACCAGTAATGTTAGGTTCTATTCCGCAACAATTTTGCACTCAGTAGAGACATTACTGGGCTCTTTCAATCATTCCAGTCGAGTTCTACGGTTCTCGATCCTGCCGCGAATCCTGCATTGTTCCAATCGACATTGGTCATCATCATTAAGGTGAATCACTTTAGTCGAGAATCAAGATTTGCCTAACTTTCTTATTTTAGGATGTCGTAGAGTCTGATAAAACTGAGATTGTGAAAGAGCGAGTGGCAATCGCCTCTATTGGTGTTTTCCGATGCTGACGAACACCTGTCTTCCTGCTATCCTCTTTTAGGTTTTCGCTCAAGTTCCAGCGTATCGTGCAAGACGAGCAGGAAGCCAATTTCATATCTCGCCTGCATTCCGGGAAATTGAACATTGTTCCGTGGTGAGGACCTGCGGGCTTGATATGATCAAAAGCATGATTCATGACACCCCCTTCACACAGGCCGGTCATCGAGTCTAGGGAATTTTACAAGTTATTTTCCGTGTTGAAACGATGGCTCGATCAACAGACAGTCACGCATCGTTCGGCTGGGGAATTTTCACACTTGATGAAGACACTCATGGCCAAATTAAAAGTAAGGCAGTTTTTTACAAGACATCGTGTATCTTTCTCATGGATGCATTAGGCGAACGATTGGGGTGCTATGTCCCGTAAGTAGACGCGCGTCCTTAGCTGAATAATGTGTCGAAGTTTGCTTCAGAAACCATGGCATCTCATCGCGCGCAACTGCTTTCTACGCTCCTCGCAAATGCACTTGCTTTTGGATATGCGGAGATCGACCCTGAACGCGAGCCTCTAAAGGTGATGGTGCAATTGCGATTGTCCTAGCGATGATGCTGACTTCTCTGCAAAAGAATTTGGACACGGACATGCCAGTTGACCTGCCAGATACGCCCCACCAGCTTTATATTAGTAGTGGCAGCTACCAGTCGTCGTCCCGCGAACACTTGTTGATGATCCTTCGGACGGCCTGGGAAGGCTATGCATCACGTCAACTTGTCGGCGAGGATGTATGGGCTACTGGCTTGACCGAGCATCTCGAAGCAATCGTACAAATGCGTGTTGACCACGTGCGCGAGTGGATAGACCAGAATCTATCGCGATTCCAGGCGGTGGGTGATAACGGAGGGAGTCACGCGCGCATCGACGAGTTCAAGCGTCACTTTGAAAATTCAATCGTGGAATTGAAAAGCAGCGTCCAGATATGTGGGCTGACATGTGTGGAATGTCAGCTACGGTGTGTGCTGGGTCGCGGGCACGAGGGTCTCCACAACTGTCAATCTGACCACGCATGCGTGCATGAATGCGATTTCTGTCGGGAACTCGAGCCAGAGGAGCATCGGGCGTGTTCAGTGAGGTGCGTAATATTTTGGATGAAAATCATATACTCAAACAAAGCTATCTTGAATAGTGCGGGTCACGCGGGGAAACACGTGTACGTCTATTATCATTGTTATTATTTGTTGCGCGTTCGACTTTATACATATTATTTGCAGGTGTGTCGCGAAGCAGCATTTGTGCGGAAAGACTTGCAAGTTTTCTGGAAGACATGGTTGCTTAGACGTGTGTGCTAAGGTATAGTATTGATCTTAGCTCAGGGTGTCGACTTTGGTTCTTGACAAAACATAAAAGGTGATCGATCATGCTGACGAGGATCATCTCTGTGCCGCCCCTGTCCACGCTTGTGGAAAGGTTAGCATCCACTTTGTATTTTCCGCGAAATAATCATCCTGACCCAACGCATAGCCATGTGATCTCTCTAATATCCTGTTAGTCGACGGCAAAGTGTATTCATGCCCCGGGATGTGCCAAATCCCCAGGTGAGTTTTCTTTTATGATTTTATCCACGACTATACACATAAATGCTTGAAGTGATACCGACCATTCGCGCCATCAATGCGATGCCCGATTCTGTTCTATTCAATGCCAATTATGCAAGCGCCTGTGTGCAGATCAAAACCATATGCATGGTCTTGACCCTGGCGCAATTCATTTGTGCGGGTACGTACTGTCCTTAAAATGACATTACTCATACTGATTGGTGAGAAATAGGCAAGAACATTTGTGTACCGCCATGTGTGCTGCTCCAGGTATATGTGAGATTGAAACGGCGCCACACTCGATCGAGGCAACATTCACGGGAAAAAACGAGACTTTCCAGTACACTAAGGTAAGCATTGACAATCGAAACTTAATCCATATTTTGACTACTTTATCTAGTATTCGCAAGGTTTGTCAGAGGGATTGTGCTCCGTGTCACCGTGAATTGATTACATTCGGGAACCACAGTTGCGAAGCGTTTGAAATGCGTCAAACTGATCCCTCCCGGTGCTATACAGCATAGAGGTCCTCATAACCATAGCGTAGACAAGAAAGTCGTACATTTTTGTGAGGCAAGGTAATACTGTTCAAATTTTTCATACGTGTCTCTTTCCCTCAAGGAGCTTCCCTAGATGCGAAAACTGCAGCTACTTCTGCACGTTACCTCTCGGTGAGTTCCTAATACGAAGGGTTTGATTTCCAGTGTCTTAGTCAAGAACAAAGGACATCCCCAGCAAGAGCACGAAACGCGTCATGGGTCCATGTCTCGTGCCCGCTGGACATTAGATGGGCCAGATGACGAGCCACTAGAGATTGAAGGCCACAAGTTCTCCACTAACGATGAAGGTGCACCGATGATGTGTAATCTTGTTTGCTCGGCGATGGGCCGACATATTCACATTGATTATTGTCGTGCCGACGATGAGGCTGCGTGTGCTAGCAACGAGGATCTGCAGCATCTGAACAAAAGGATTCAACCTCATCCTGATCGACCAAAGGATGTGATCACACATAGTCTCTTCTGGAAGCGGAGTGGTGAGTGAAGCTTGTACTCGTTGGTAGTATGTCTGCTGACCGTTCGTCTCGTTTGATAGGTTTCAGGGACCCATATTCTAGAGAAGAGCAGACTAACTTTGGGAAATGGTGATATCTTCTAATCTTTTGTTGAGCAATCGCGGATGGCTGACATTCTGTATTGGTAGCGATGCTATGTGTGGAGGTAGATACATTTTCAGAGGGGTTTGCTCAGTTCTTAATTGACGTGGCTATAGGTCCTGAACATACTGCAGCTGGTGGCGGCGCAGCTATTCCTTCATACTGTGTCTTGCCCCTTTTTCATGCGCCGCTTGATCCCAATACTGCAGCCGTCGGTGTGGGTTATATATCTCGGGATGGACATCAATTTTCATGCAGGAATCCGGTTGTGATGCAACAAGCATTCCATGTGTGAGTAGGCCATTTGTCCTGCCTAGAAGATCCATTAACTCGACTCAATCTTAATTTCGATAGGATCTTTGTCGCTGATCAGTGAGTGCCATTCAGATTCTTACGTGGTTAGGCTTAGTTGACGTTTGAATAGCTCTAGTTCAATGTCTATAGATGATCGAAAGCCGCTTCCTAATACTCCGGCGACTACTCGTATCAGTGCTCGCTTAAATAATCGATTTGGAGCGGTGCTCTCGTCATTGCATAGCTTTTGGAGTGCACGTGCGGCGGCGATCAATAGCTCGAACGCTGCAAGACGAGATGCATACAGTGTGGTCCTGTTTGATCACACCGTTGCAATCCCAATTGTAAATGATTTCACGAGCACGCCAGACGCACTGCTGGATGCCATCCTCGGATTTGGTACACAAGGTGGCACTAATTTTACTCTTGCCGTTCAGCAGGCACAAGCAGTCATGGAGCAAAACTGGAGTACGGAAAGGTAAACTTGAGTTATGCACCTGTTCCTCGCGGTACTAGCCTCACTGTTTATAGATTGCCTGTCATCATTTTCCTTTCCGACGGTGAATGTAGCATTGAGGACCGTGTTATGCAGGATCTCTGTCGCACCGCCGTCCGACTTGGGTAATGACGTAATGTTCATGCACCTGAGCTCTAGCTGACGAACGTCTTTTTTTTCACAAATATAGAAAGGCGGTATCATTTCATTCTGTGTCGTTTGGTCCGGACGGATCTTCCATGTACATGCGTCGCATGGCCGAAATTGCACGTGAAGTACAGAACAATGCACCGAGGGATCCCCTCGCACCTGCCACAGCCACTGTACTCTCGTCGTACACACAAGCATTGGATACGGTTCGTATTTGCCTCCTGATCCGCATCCATATACGCATTAATCGATCGTTTTTTGTTTGTCTATACTATTTCAGGTTCAGCTGGCGGAGACGTTTTTGGGTATTGCAGAGTCATTGAGAAAGCCAAGAGGGGCATTGATGCATTGATAAAGTGAATCAAAGTGTGACTGTTCAGAAGAATTGCGTCGTCAAAACACGGTTTAAGATTCATGTTGTAGAATGTTGTACAATACTACACGCTCTTGCCATTGCACTACAACGTACCCAAATTATTGTGTGCAACGACATAATTATTATCCGTATTATCTAAACACAGGGCTCTGGACTCTGGACATAGCCAGTGACGTTCAATAACCAGGAGAATGCTAGGTGGAGTTGATGGACCAACTTTAGGCCCAGGTGTGTAATCATGCGCGTTGGCAATTGCAAACAGAGTTCGACTCGTGAATCTAACTAATTACTGCATTGGGATTACATATTATCTGCAATTTATTTAAGTATAGAATGAGATATAAAGTCAATCGTAGGCCGCCAAGATGTAGGCCAAATCATCGTACTTGAATCCCAGTGAAAACTGGTTATTCGCAAGTGTTAGTATCGGTTGGTGTGACCAGGTCATGTACATTTCCTTGGATCTTTTTTTTCTTGTATCCTTGTAATAAACTGTGATGTAATTCACAATGCAAAAGGTGTAAGATGTACTGCCGTTTGCCTGGTTCTGGTGGCAGTACCACCGACGATAGTATGGCCTTGGATGTCATAGTAGTGCCGAGAGTGCCGGGACGTTACATAGATCTCCCAATACCAGGCACTGCTCCGTTAGACTACAAATGTTTGAACCGTCTAGTCTGGTTTTATAGGGAGCATGTTGCCTGGTATTAAATTAAAGTGCAACTCGGTCTGGCTCAGGAGGATCATATCCGGCAATATTTGATCACACCGGTCAACACCGATCAATACCCGCGAATAACTAGTTTTCACTGGGCTCGAATTATGGAGACTGGGCCACTCATACCATATGCATTTGTTTCACATGTTTCTACTGGCACAGCCACGAGTTTCGTTCGAATGCCGGAACCCCTGCAAAAGATAGCTAACTACTTCCCATCCCCATAAAATGCCCAATCGACGTGTAATCTCCGACTCGTATCAAGTACTCTGTCCGTTGTTGTTCACAGGATTATGCCTCCCTTATCGTCAGATGCTTTCCCCGAGAAAATTGTCGAGGAAGCTCTCGTTGCTCCTGCCAAGGGTTTGAACGTGGACACCTCGGACCAGCGGCTCCTCGATCTCGGGTACAAACCCGAGTTTCGACGTGAAATATCACTATCTGGGGTGTTGGGCATATCCTTTTGTGCCATCGGGGTTCTCACTGGAATGAGTAGCGCTTTTCAGATCGGACTTTTATCTGGTGGTCCGCTTGGCTTATTCTGGGGGTGGAATGTGAGCATGTCCTTGTTTTCCGCGGATATTTGAGGTTTATTCGTTGGCTACTAGATCTGTAGTCTTTTCATGTTTCTAATTGCACTCAGTCTTGCAGAAATTTGCAGTTCATAGTAGGGGTTCTGACCACTTTCTGTCGCAAGAGCTCACGGATATTTCCTAGTCCGACTCTAGGTGGCCTTTACTTCTGGGTTTGCAAGATGAAGCCCGATTTGCCCATTCTCGGATGTGCGTCCGAATGGAATATTTTTCATCGTGCGAATTCACTTCAGTTCAGTCTGTACAGGATGGATTTACTCCATTGCGATGGTTTTCACTGGTACTGCCGGTAACCTCTGGTGAGTTTCTTCTTTCTTCTAACTCTTTTCCCTCTCTGAGGCCAAGGTCAGTGTAGCGCTATACTTTGCTTCGATAGTGGAAGTAGCCCAAGACCGAATTTTAACCCGCCTCGAAATCGCTGCGATAGCTTGGGCTGTCAACATTAACTCGGGCGTTGTCAATACCATCGGAACGAAAGCGATTGGTCGGATGAGTACATTCAACGTTTGGTGGACGTTTGGAGGTACGTTTTTACTCGTCATTGGCCTGCTCGTGAAGACACCTGTCAAGGTAAATGCTCCGTGGCCGAACAAGTTAATGACTGAATTTTTTCGAGAACTCGGCCTCCTTTGTGTTCACTGATTATCAGAAGTAAGGATATGCTGATTCAGTGTGCCGATTCCACTCACGCAATGATCCAGTTTCACTGGTTGGGACTCCAAGGGTTTTGTCATTCTCCTAGGATTCATGCAGGTAAAAGGCATATTTTTTCAAAGTTTAATTAGAACTGAGAGAACCAAAGGCTATCTATACCCTTGAAGGTTGCGAGATAGCTGCTCAGGTTTCTGAGGAGGCAAAACGTGCTGAATGGCTTGCACCTCTTGCTGTTGTGGGAAGTATTGTAGGCTCGTGGTTGTTCGGCCTTGCATTCTTACTCGCTCTGCTCTTCTGCGTACAAAGCATTGGGAGCGTCCAAGAAACGACTTATGCTATCCCAATCGCGCAGTTGTTCTATGACGCGGTCGGCCCGAGACTCACTATCGTGTGCCTCGTGGTCATCATGGTAGCACAAGCAACAGCAACGATCACTGCATACACTGCAAGCTCGAGATTGTTCTATGCCCTTGCGAGGGACAATGCATTTCCTGCGAGAGAAAAATTTATGGCTCTCAATCGTTTCCAGGCACCCTATTGGGGCGTATGGACGTCCGTGCTCATTGGGTGTATCCTTTCGTCTGCTTATATAGGTTCCGTCATTGCCGTACGCCCTGGTGCATTTCATTTTGATAACCATATTTTATTTTGAATTTTCTTCACAGTTCAACGCGATGTTATCCTCTGCGGCGATATCTGTCATGCTGAGTTACTTGCAGCCTGTTATCATCCGGGTATTTTGGCCGGACACGTGAACATCACATTTTATCTCCAAAATCATAGACTGACAATTATGTCAGGCTTCCAGAGCCTGGTCCTTTTCGTTTGGGAAAATGGTCGTGGCCCATTAACCTAGCAAGCTTTCTGGTTGGTCTGATCCATATTCCTTATCATGTCTTTTATCAACTTTCTGATAGTTTACTTCGCTGGTTTGCATCCTTTTCGTGTTGCCCACGTCATATCCCGTGAGCGTGACAAACATGAATTATGCCATTCTGGCCATCGGTTGTGTCATCGTCATCGTTACTCTCAACTGGTTCACCTGGGGCCGCTATAGCTTCGTTGGATCAGTTCAGACGTGTGCTTGAGGGAAAAAATTCGTGAGGGATTGCTATCGCTATGTTGAAAAAGAAAGCAGAAGCGACACCGATCATGTCTACAAGTCTTGTACGATTAAGTAGCTTGTTTTTTTGTATGTGCCCGTTGATTTCACGTTCGCGACAACTTCTGCAGGGCGAAAGGGATAGCCGAATAGCGTTGTAATTTGGAAGGTAAATTTCCTTTTATGATAAGTGGTATCATCGGATTTCCAGATCGCAGCGAGCTGCCCGACTCAACCAAAATCCCGGAGGGAGGCAATTATTGATATGAGCATCATCTTTTATTAGGAAGCCCTCACGCAATGCTGTGACAAAGGACGATCTTAGTTCAAACGATCATTTACTGAGAGTCTGTTCGACATGGTTCCTACCTTGCATGAGACTTTTCCCTGACCTTGGCTGAGATTGCCGTCCCCGTCCGCCTAAACCTTCAGTTTCAACACCGTGATGGGACACACGCGATTCGCCGTGCGGTGCCTGAAGTTTGAAATTTGACCTTCACCGAACATTGAATATCCACCAAAACAGCGATGATTACAAGGACTTCATAACGCTACTCAGGGTCTACCATAAGGACGACAGCTACAGGGATGTCAGTAGCGGCGCAACTACCATTTCAAGATGCCTTGATCGTTCCCTTTTACGTCATTGCCCTATGTTTATTATCCGTAAGGTTCGCTACTCGGAAATGCCAACTGCCGTCGGTTCCATAACCTTGCTTGGGTTTGGTCAAGTGTAGCCTAGCTTACGCAACAGAAATAATGTATATTCAAATCTGCTTTGTTGAAAACATAAAGACGTGTGGATTATGGGTTTCGAGAGGGGGTCGAGTGCGCGGGCCGGTGCGGTGCGGTTGGGCATACTAAAAAGGAAACTTTTTCCGTCGTGATTCTGCAATACAACCTTGTCAAGCAAGGTAATTCCCCGCCGATCGCCCTCCACGTTGCAATCATCCAGGAAAAGGTAGCGGATGAGAATGTACCACAATGGTGCGTTGAGCACCTCGACAATGATAGCAAGAGGGCGTGTTCGCGATGTATCGCTGCCGCTGTCACTTAGGTATGTCCAACAATCCCACTGTTTTTTCAGTCCCGCTCACGTCAGTGCTAACCCCATACCAAAGCATACCGAGATAACGGGATAATGCGCTCACCAGGGGACGCAAATAAGAAGTAGTTTCTGGGCGCATGCTGAAGTGTGTCAGTCTATAGACCACGCGGGACGACGCCATCCACGGGGGTGCTGATCCTGTGGCAGGACATGACACGAAAGCGTGTTATCAGATTAGTATGTCGTGACGGTTGGAAGGCACATGAGCGGAGAGGTGACCAAGCCGGGGCTGAGGCTGGGGCTTCGGGTGCCAGATTAGATGAAACTTGGCCCAGGCCTCTGAATAAGGGTGCATCTGATATGCTCCTCGACGCGTACTAACCAGGCTGAATATCAATAACAGATCACAATTGCTAAAATTGCACTCATCACTGCTACTGGATATGTTTACAGTGTGCTGCAAAGAGTACGTCTCAGTGTTATTGACTTCTGTGTTTTCAGCCTTACATTTTCTGTGAGATACAGTCATCCTGTGACAGCATATTCCTGATGATTCATACAGACAGAGTACATTTGGGACAGCACGTATGTGTATGTTTGTCAAACAGACACGCTTCTGACGATTCCATGGCCGAATCCAGAAATCACGCCCATAGGTTTCTTTCATGACAAGTTCCGCACATGGCCAGATTGTTTTTGTAATTTAAGATATGAATTTCCCTTAGTGTCATGTCGTATGATCCCAGTTAAGTCACCCCGAGGAAATTAAGTATCTCGACGAAGGGTAACTATTAATGCACGAACATCCACTCACATCACAGTTGTTACCCTGCTACTTTTTTTTAAAAAAAATTAGCAAAACACACGTCGGCAGTGCCACAAATTCTAACGTGGGATGTATCTACGCCGGGCGACAAGGTAGTTGCGCATTGCATGTCTCCATTCGATCTATTCAAAACAAGTACTGTTGTAATGCACCTTCACATGACATCAGATGCAAGAGCAGGACATAATCATGCAAGTAAAACAAAAAAGCAAACATGGCGATGCTCTCTAGTGTAATGGGCAAGAGAGATAATACGCAGTACAACGAAACAAGAAATCAATACACAGCACCCAAGGAAACCCGCCACCTCTGTAAAGAAACGCTCTCTGATTCCATAGCAACGCATGTTCAACCCTGAGATGAACCGGGACAGGTTCACTGTTCTTCTGGATGAACAATTCTTGGTTCTTCGACGACAATCTGGCTTTGCTCCGCACCACCAAATTCAACTGTGGACAGATCTGTAACATTAGTGTTGATGGCTCTTGGTGATACACCAAACCCAGTGTCAATCCCAAGCTGGAGGCCATGAAGATCACGTTCGCACAGCTCTCGCACGTTAATGATGAACCGCGGTACCATGACACACATAGCTGTTGAACTAATTGTGAACAGGACCAGCACCACATCACTGTTGAAGAAGCTTTCATGGCTTAGTATGTCTAGGATGGTGGGGAACAAATTTCTGGAAGTGATTGATGAAAAAAAAAGACAAAGAATGATAAAGAGGGAAGTAGAAATGTATGACTTACGTGGTAAAATAAATTATTCCATCTCTAACAAAGAGTCGTATGTATCGGTTGGGCTGCCATTGCTTCATTGCTTTGTACATCCCAAGTGACTGCTTTAATGTCTGTGCAACAGCAAGAACCAAGAGCAGGACACCAACAAGGATCCGTGGTAAATTGAGGCCTATGGTGGGCAGACTGTTCCCGGTTGTAGTGCAAAAAGAAAAACCATTGATTTGGTTGACTGAAACTGGAAGACAGATTGAACATAAGATTGCAATGACATGCCAATAGATGTGAAACATACAAAATTTGGGATTTTCATAAATGCCTAGTAAAGAGAAGCAAACAATGATCTGCAGGGTGTAAGCAAATAAGAGGATGTAAAGGATTGCTTTCGATCGGTTCCACATGGCATACACCCGCACAATCATAATATCTTGAGTTGAATGCATCATTGAAGGGAAAATCAAGATCAAGATAGATTGGAATGGAAGCTCACAGTCAGCAGTAACAAGGAAAATCTGATATCCCCAGGTTTGTGCATACAACAATATGATGCCTTCATAATTTTTTGTTACATTATGTTAATAGTTTCAACAGGCAGACAACTGTTATCCTTACACCTACAAAAATACTGTTAGTAACATTGCTGTCTTCAGGATGAATTTTGTCATGTACAACTACAGAGATAAAATCATTACTGAGGAATAGTTTCAGTGTAGTGAGGAAAACACACCTTAACTGTCCCTGGAATAAATGAACTACCAGCTTCAAATCCATGTGACAAACTTAGAAAGCAATCTCAACTATTTAATGAGAGACTTACCAAGCCCAGACATACTTAAATATAAATCAGCATTTGAGTACACACAATGATAGGAAACAGAAGTACTTGCATGAATATGCAAAGACCAAGGTAGCGGACCTACAGAACTGTTGAACAATGGCATAGAACAAGAATATAAACTTACGACAAAAAAAAATGCGGTAATCCAGGACCATGGCTGAGACTGGGACACTGTCAAGTAATGTTCTGGGTTAAAAATCAATTCTTACCCAAATGTATTTTATCTAACACAAAATCGTGTCAACTGAGGTTGGGCATGGTGAACAAACTATCATACCTCTTTGGAGAGGGTGAGGACTGCACAAATAAAATCATATTTTCAGTTCAATCAGAAAAGATAGAATGATACATTGGAAGGACATCTCACGATAATCATATACAATTGCAGTAACAAATGCGACTGCATCAATCCATCAGACTAACAATTTGGGAGATATAAATAAGCATACCAGATAAGTATTTATTTGCCTGAATTGACTCGAGACTAAACTGTAATTCAGAAGACATGGTGGATGCAGCAGAGACAGATAGGTCAAACAATATAATAGGAAGAAAAGTCAAGAAGTGAGGACCACAAGTGATCCATCAAACCATTTATTATATCTCACTGGATACTTGCACTTATCTTTTGATGAGTCTCATGGTGAAAAAAAGTGGAGGAATACACCGCCTTTTTCACCACCAACAGTGATCTTACCATGAATGGTAGTCTCGACTTGGAGTATTTACTATAACTAGCTAGACTGCCGCACTTAGCTGTACAGCCAAGAGGCAGGAATACTGAATAGACCCCATTCAGTATCCCAGTTAATTCTTTAAAAGTGAGTAAAAACAGCACCCTCTTGTCATCTTATGGCCTTGCATAAATAGTAGCTAGTGCCACAATGGGCAATGCATACAGGTGGTTTGTGGGTCTTTGGCATGCATGTAGGAGTATTCCTGGAGCCTGATGATCAGTCAATATGGCAGTTTTGATGTATCATACCACACTAACTAGCATAAAAAGGGAGGCACATCATTCCCACTAATCTGTACAGCATGCTAATACATCACAATCATATATTACTGTCAGTCAGACTTCATGTGATATGTTACTAGACGAAAAATATGGTAGCACACTGATAGTATCTTGCATAGCCCAAGATTCAAAGCTTTCAAAGGAGAACACTGCTTCTGTGATTTGTATCATGATTGCACCCAGCAGAGTTTCTGATCCTGTGCATCTTTAGGCACAATGATGATATACACAAGAATGATTGAGACTTAAATGGGTGTAGTTGCTTTCGATCCTTCGAGAATGAATAAAAATAGTTGCCCCTCATCATCTTATGGCCTTGTGTGTGCCACTGCGATGGACAACGCTCCTCTTTTGGCATGTGTGTGAGAGGACTTTGAAGTATTCCCACTGCTTTGTCAGAGCTTGATGACAACTTGCCATGCTTCAGTAGCTATGTACACCTTGAGGGAATCAGATGCTATCTGATCAATACAGTGGTAATGAATATATAACATGAAAGTGATGTCAGCCTGGTTAATATACCTTTATAGTACTGACTTTCTGATGTGTGTAGTTCCAAATAGTGGTCCCTCTTATTGTTGTTGCATGTGATATCTGATATCTTCCACCACTGGGATTGATGGTTGCAACACCCTCAGCTTCAGACTGCAGTTCCGAGGAAAGAGTGGCAAGTCCAACAGTTCTTCTCAAGGTAAAAGCATTGCACTTCCACCTCCCACAAGGCAGTACCCCACATGAAATCCTGTCGTGCAGCAACAACAATACCATCGTTGGAACAGTCTAAAACAAACCACTTGAGATGCTCAACTACTGAGCCATTCTGAAGAGATTAGATGTTTTGACAAAGGATGAACATCAGAGCTCGGACGTTCATTCATATCATAAATTCTAGCTTGGTAAGTTTATTTTAGAACACGTCGCCAGTGCCACAATTTCCAACGTGGGGTGTGTCTGCACTAGGTGACAAGGTAGATGGCCTTGGCTTGTTTTCATTTGATCTATCCGAAACAAGTACTAAGGTGATGCACTGTACCTAAATGTGACACACAGATGCACAGGTAGAATATATAATTATCAAAGTAAAACAAAAAAGCAAACACGACAAACGCTATCCAGCGCAAACCATACATGGGCAAGAGGGATGACATCAGAACACAGAGCGTTCAAGAAAACCCTGCCACCTCTGGAAAGAAACGCTTTTCGATTCCACAGCAACTCACGTTCAATCCTGAGACGAACTGAGACAGCTTCCCTGCTCTTCCGGATGTACCCTTGGTTCTTCAACAACTCCCTCGACAATCTGGCTTTGCTCCGCACCACCAAATTCGATTGTAGACACGTCAACGCGACTGTTGATGGTTCTAGGCGATACGCCGAACCCAGTGTCAACCCCCAGCTGGAGGCCACGGAGATCACGGTCATACAGCTCACGCACGCTGATGATGAACCGCGGTATCATGACACACACTGCTGTTGGACAAAATGTGGACAGGACCATCAACACGTCGCTGTTGAAAACATTACTGGGGTTTAGTAGACCTTGCAAGATGGTGGCAATATTTCTAGAAGTGATTGACGAGAAAAAGATGGAAAAAAGTGTTAAAAGAGATAAATAGAAAATCATGACTTACATGATAAAATAAATAATACCATCCCTGACAAAGAGTTGTATGTATCGGTTGGGTTGCCATTGCTTCGTTGCCTTGTACATCCCAAATGACTGCTTTAATGTCTGTGCAAGGGCGAGAACCAAGAGCAGGAAGCCAACGAGGAACCGTGGTAAATTGGCACTTAAGCCAGATACATCGCTCCCGCCTGAAGTGCAAAAAGAAAAAACATCGATTTGGCCAACTGCAACTGGAAGACAATTTGTGGATAAGATTGCAATGACATGTCAATAAGTGTCAAATGCACCATTATTTGGATTGTTATAAATGCCTAAAATAGAAAGACAGATGATGGTCTGCAGGGCATTAGCAAATAAGAGGATGTAAAGGATTAATTTTGATCGATTCCACATGGCATACACCCGCATAGCCATAATAACTTGAGTTAAATGCATCATTGAGGGGAAACTCAAGATCAAGATAGATCGGAATGGAAACTCACAATCAGCAGCAGAAAGAAAAATCTGATATCCAAAGGTTTGTATGAAAATGAATATGATACCTTTATAAATTTTCATTGTAACATGTCAGTGATTCCGACAGGTAAGACGACTGATGGTCTTACACCTACAAAAGTATGATTAATAACACTGCAGTGTTCAGGACGAATTTTAACACATACAACTATGGGAATAACAAGTCTTACTGATAAATATTTGTAGTGCATTGAGAAAAGCCTACTTTAGGATGTCCTGGAATAAATGAACTACCATCTGCAAATCCACATGATAAACTCAGAAAAGAATTCCAGCTATTTACACAATGAGATACTCACAAAGTCCACCTAGGCTTAAATATGGATCAGCATTTAAGCATGTAGTGACAATGAACAGAGAGTACTTGCATGAATACACAAAGACCGAGGTAGCGAACCTACAGAACTGTTGAACAATAGCATGGAGCAAGGATATATACGCACAACAAAATAAATTGCAGAAACCCAGGACCATCGTCGAGACTAAAACACCGTCAATTGACGTACAGAGTTGATATTTGATGCTCACCCAAATGTACTCTATCTGACATAAAAATAGAATTAACCTAAGGTTGGATGCAGTGAGCAGAGCGTCATACCTCTTTGGAGAGGGTGAGGACTGTACAAGGAGGATCAAATTGTCAGTTGGATGGGGAAAAAAGGGGGTGATACACTGGAAGGATATCTCACGATAATCGTATGCAATAGCAGTAACAAATCCAACTGCATGAACCTATCAGACTAATCATTTGGAAGGTATGAATGAGCATACCGGATACGTAATTGTTCAGCAGGATAGCCTCGACAGCAGACTGTAAGTCAGAAGACATGGCAGACACAGCAGAGACAGATAGATGCAACGATGCGATAGGATAAAGTGTCAAGGAGTGAGGACCACTTAAAGTGACCTAGCTTGAAACCGTTCAATTATATCTCACCGGGTACCAGAATGAAGCCCGCTCATATCTCTCAGCAGACTTCTTTCGCCACTGACAGTGGTCTAGGCGATGATAGACAGTAGTTGGAATGTCATCTCATTTCGTCTCTTAATCTTGCACAGCCCAAGATTCAAAGCTTTTGGAAAATGCCACTCCTGGAGTCCTGTGATCTGTATCATGATTGCACCCACTAAAGTTTCCGATGCACTGCATCTCTAGGTGTAATTACAATATACACAGGAATGACTGGGACTTAAAACGAGTTTGGCTTATCGACCTTTGAACCTTCGACAACGAGTAAAAACAGCACCCTCTCATCATCTTACGGCCTTATATAAGTAGCTCCAGGCAGTTTATAGGTCTTTTGGCATGCATGTGAAAGGACTCTATAAGTATTCCCACTGCGTTCTCGGAGCCTGTCGACGACTTGCTGTGCTTCAGTACCTTGAGACAATCAGTACCATCTGATCAATACAGCGGTGATGAATAGATGACGTACCAAGGCTATGTAAGCCTGACTGAATGACATACCTTCATAGTACCGACCTTCTTCCGTATGTAGTTCTAAATAGTGGCCCTTCTTATCAACGTTGCAAGTGGAATTTAATATCTTCCCGGCTAGGATTGATGGTTGCAATACACCTCAGACCGCAGTTCCGAGGAAAGACTGGCAGGTCCAACAGTCATTCTCAGGGTAAAAGCGTCGCACTTCCCCCTCCCCCCCATGAAACTCCGCCGTGCAGCAAGGACGATACTATCGTTGGGACAGTCTAAAAACGAACCGTATCGCAAAAATAGCTGTAGAGTATGCAATGATGCGTGTGGGGTATGTATAAATTATGCACATGCAAGGTCTGAGTGAGTATCGTGACAATGATTGGCTAGTGTGTCTTGTATAAGGGGGAGTCGATTAACTGAACTCAACGAGTATGATATAGACGCATGACCAACGTCTGAAAAAAAAAAAAGAAGCGTCAGTCGCAAAACAAGGCGAACAACGTCGACACGTACCATGCGAGTATGAAAATGGGCAAGGTATTGAAATGAACGGTAGATGAACAGCAATGACAAATTACGCGATTTTTACCAGCAATTTCAACATTCTTACTCAAGGGGCCAAACACCTGCCAGTTTATCCAACGTCCTCATCGGCCTCAAGAGGTCCCCGCTCATCCAAGCGTGACTTCAATACCGACCGTAAACTCGGACCCAGCTTGCTCAAACACCACGTCTTTGCCGGTCCTTGTCAAAAGCGTGGCGTTCAGGCTCTTCTTGTTCACTAGCGCAGGCGAGTGAACGTGTGCATATCGGGGGTACTCTTCGTGGGGTGCCGGAACAGCGGATATCACCAACGGACCCACGGGAGGGGGCAACGCATAGGCTTGCGACAAATCTTCGCAGTGCTCATCGTTGTGATGAAACGACGTCCGGCGTGTCTTGTTCGTACTCGAATAGGACTTGGGCGTCGGCAATGAGAGCGACCGAGGTCGCGGGACGAATGAAGGAGTAGGGCCAAGTGCATGCCGCGTCGGCGATGGTGGTGAAGAAACAGACAAGGACGTCAGCGGTTGCAACAATAATGCTGACGTATCCAAGGTCCCCTCTTCGTCGTTCGCCATAGGAGAGATGTCTTCTCCAACAGCGGCCCGATAAGATGGCGGAGGAGCACTAGGTCGGAACATGGGAAGAACGGGGGTCGAGGTGGCCAAAGGCGTGGAAAAGCTCGGATGCATGCTCGTAGTGCGCATACGCGGCTGCGGCCGCGAGCCACAGTGGTAAAGGAAATCGTCCTCATTTTCCGCCATCTCCATCAGACCATATTCATGTTCCTCGGTTGAAACAGAGATGGGCACCGCCTGAGGGAACCCAACAGCAGTGGCTAAAACGGGCTCCAGAACATCGGCGTCCTCTTCGCACACCGGGAACAGCTTCGTGACGCCATCGGTAAAGGACAACCGTGATGGTCTCTTTTTCTCCATTCCTTCCGTGATACGGCTTACGCTCAGAGCACCATACTTGCTGGGAGTACCATTTTTTCCATCATCTGCACTCCAGACATACATCCCAAGTGGCGAACTCCGCACCGGTATCCCCAGGGATAAACCAGTGGGTACGATCGGTCCACCCGCCCGAGGAGTTTTGGGGGGACTACTGAGACCAGGCGGCGGCATGGGTGACCCAAACGTCGAAAAGCTCCCATCCCACACTTTCGGCGTCGAAGAAGGGGGAGGATATGGAGAGGAAATCCTGATACCTGAGCTCCAGGCGCGTCGCTTTGCTTTGATTTCCAGAGATATCTCCGTTTCAGCATCCATCCACGCGTCCTTGCCGTCCACCAATGTCGCTCTCACAAGTCGCCATCCCTCCTCGCGAGCTCGGGTCCGAACGACTTCCAGAGCAGCATAGATTCGGTCCAAATAGTCAAGGCGTGACGCAATATACTCACCCGGATATACATCTCTGCAATCAATGCTATGTATCATCGAAGGTGGTGGAGAATATGGCCTGGTGGAAGATGGATCTACGATATTTCGAGAATGAGGTCGAAATGAACTTGTTCTCGATACGAAATTCGACTCGGGAGCAGGGCAAGTTTCATATTGAGTCGAACCTTCCAGCGGTTGCACAGGCAGAGCAAGGGGAATGTCCTCTCCATCTTCGGGAGTCCGGAGAGAAGTTTGACTGTCATCTGACTCCTCGTCGTCAACGACATCTGTAGGAATAAGGGGACACCTAGACATGTCAAAACTCATGTCTGCCAGCCTTGGGCATTCACCATTGTCACAGTCAAGAGGCAAATCATCAAGATGTATGTGCCTGTTGCCGGTGCTTGACAGACGACCATCCAGGCCACGGCACCGAACACGACCGAGTTGAAGTGCAAGTGGTTCATTGTCTTCCCAGTAGTCGCCAAACGTGAAATTTTCTCCGAGGAGGCTCTCGTTTTGGCCGGTACAGTCGACAGTAAATACGTCTGGTTCGTTGGACAACCTGGGTGATTGGACGTGTCGAATTCCCCAGTCATCTGCCCCAAGGTCGATGAAACGTCAATGCTCGAGATGCCAAGTCGCTTACCTCGCTCTCTGCGGGGATAGATGACTTGATCGGTGTCCTCGGTGCCTAATATCTCTGCAAAGGTGGTTGGAACGCGGCGACGCCATGGTTCTAGCTCACGGTCGTTACTGCGGTCACCAAAGTCAAGAGCATTTCTACCTTCGCTCCGAGTCCTCTTATGGCTAACACCGTTGGCCCTTGTGCCGTGCATGCCGTAAGTGTGGGATTTGATGGCCTCGACCGATTCTATTTCTGCGCGAGTGTTGCTCGCCAAAGCAATCAGAGTCCATTCGAGATAGCCGGCTGGGGGGAGGTGTTGAGGTGCGAGAGCTGGTATGACATAACGCCTCCAGACATCAAGGAGGGTTGCTCGGGCCCGCCGGCGAAGAAGATCAGGATGAGCTGCAGAGGGAAAGGTAGCTTGTTGCGGAGAGGACGGCGGCGTGGTCACACGAGCAGCAAGGGGGAGCGGTGGAAGCGGTGTTGGGGGCGGTGCACCGGATGACGGAGAGGGGGATCGAGGAGGGGACGAAAGCGACCTTGGAACGAGCGAACTGTGGAGGCGAAAATGAAAAAAGAGGATGATTTTCATGCCAAGAAGGGACGCACGATATTAATGAAAACAACAGGGACCGTTGCCTCTTGTGCTTCCCCGGTTTCTGAGGCCGTGTAGGACTAGCTCCGGATGGGGTATCTTCGCTACTGCAGGTGGTGCTCGCAGGAGAGGCACAGCCTTCCGCGCTGATGCGTTCGAGCTCGCTGCAGCCATGGACATCGTCGACGACGCCCAGCAATGATCGAACACAGTCCGAATTCATGGGAATGTTGACTTCGCTCCCGTCGACGAACTCGACGACAAACTCTTTGTGGAGGACGTCCATGGAGAGGCTGCGGATGCGCGCGACGGGGCCGACTGCGCGATCGAGCATGTGGATGCTGGGGGGCGAGTCGAGGCTGAGGACGGAGGTGAGGATGTGGAGCTGGGAGGACCAGGCGGCGGGGAGGGGCGCGCCGGGGCCGAGCTGGCGGAGGGGGGGGACGGGGGGG
>JBBPKM010000058.1:0-24431 GCA_038089255.1 Austroboletus rostrupii
GAGCACAAACTCGGATTTCAACAAGGCGATCGTCAGGGTCAACGTATTTCGCCAACAGCGGCAAACGATCCAGGTAGGTCGCGACGGTTCCTTAGTGCCTTACTCTTACATTTGTACAGTACATTCAACCCGAAGATGCACATGTCTTGGGTCAGGCGGAGCTTGTCATTATTGATGAGGCCGCTGCCATCCCACTTCCACTCGTACGCAACCTCCTCGGGCCATACCTCGTATTCATGGCGTCCACCATCAACGGATACGAAGGCACCGGTCGCTCTCTCTCGCTCAAACTCATTCAACAACTGCGCGAAAGCACACGTCCCTCACTCACCAAGGATGCCATTACGGACGCGACCGTCTCCACCTCTTCCAAAAGGGCCAGCACTGGCCACACTAATACTCCCAAAACGCGCACACTGCGTGAAATCAGGCTCGAGACGGCCATTCGATACAGCGCCGGCGACCAGATCGAAAAATGGCTGAATAGCCTACTCTGTCTCGACGCGACAATTTCGTCCAAATCGGCCGTCGCATCTCAGGGATGCCCGCATCCATCAACATGCGAGCTCTACTACGTTTCGAGGGACACGCTATTTAGCTATCACCCAGCATCCGAGATGTTCCTCCAACGGATGATGGCACTCTATGTCGCATCGCATTACAAGAACCAGCCCAACGACCTACAGCTGATGTCAGACGCGCCTGCGCATCATCTGTTCGTGCTCTTGCCGCCCCTGAAAGATGACACCTCGCACTTGCCTGAGCCGCTCGTCGTTCTCCAAGTCGCTCTCGAGGGCAACATTAGCAAGGCAGCGATCATGGAAGGGTTGAGCAGGGGCCTAAGAGCAGGCGGGGACATGATTCCGTGGATCATTGCGCAGCAGTTTCAGGAGAGTAAGTTTGGGTTGCTGAGTGGTGCGCGCGTCGTTCGGATCGCAACGCATCCAGACTATACCAATGTGAGTAGTTGGCGTCTTGCATGGATCACACGCCCCAACTCCGACCGCTATCGAAGTGCTTTGCGGTGCTGTCGGGAATGGAATATGTTCTATTTTCGTGGATGCTAACGTTCTGTTTGATGTGTGCGCATGTAGATGGGATATGGCTCTCGAGCCCTCAAAGCCCTCAATGCATTTTACAGCGGGGAATATTCTGACATTTCCGAGAACGCGGACTCCGGGCCAACTTATCCGGATGCCACTGCCATCGACCCCGTGGGTCCCTCAATCTTTTTATTGTCTAAACATGGAGGGCTCACGTCGTGACGTCACTTGCGTCGGTGCCTTTTTTTTCTGCGATCCGGCCATTGTTTTTGCATGTTCCGGACAGACCACGGATCTACAGACGGACCATCCCACAGTCCGCCCCGCGGAAGCCATGCCGCCGCTGCTGCAGCGCCTCTCGGAAAGGAAACCAGAGAGCTTAGACTATTTGGGCGTGTCGTACGGGCTAACACCCCAGCTGCTGCGGTACGTCGGCATCTTCAACACAATGAGCCATACAAGCTCCAATCGCGGACAGGTTCTGGAAACGTGCAGGATTTGTGCCACTCTATCTCCGCCAGACGCAGTCGGAGCTCACGGGTGAACATACATGCATCATGGTTCGCGGCCTCGACAGCTCGGGGGACGGAGAACTCGAGTGGCTGGGCGCGTTTTCTAAAGGTACGTGGTTATACGTTCTGGAACACGCAAGCGAACGATGGGCTTATCAGATTTCCGACGGCGATTCCTATCACTATTGTCATTCAAGTTTAGAGAGTTTGGAAGCGTGACTGCGCTCAGCGTTCTTGAAGCGGCCAACGCAGGGGTCAAGCATGCTGGTCAAGACGGGATCGACGGCACGAGAGGTGTGTAGACGCTCTCCTCGGCATGAAACATGCTGATTGTGCGTAACTAGTCATCACCGAGACGGAAGTGTCGTATATGATGACACCGTTTGATCTCAAACGGCTCGAGTCGTACGCGAATAACATGGTAGACTACCATGTCATACTGGACCTCTTGCCTCGTATCGCGTTGCTGTACTTTGACAAGCGGCTGGGGGATGAGGTGACTCTGACTGCCGTTCAGGCGTCCATTCTTCTCGGCATCGGTCTGCAGCGAAAGACGATCGAGGACGTAGAGGTGAGATGAGATGCTGGGTGGTAACACGCGGATGACGTAATCGCTCGCGACAGAAAGAGCTCTCTCTTCCCGTCTCGCAGGCACTGGCCTTGTTCAACAAGCTAATTCGCAAGATCAGCAAGAAGCTTGGGAACATTCGAAAAGAGGCCATCGGCGCAGACGTTCCCGTCGCACCGCCCAAGAGCAGAAGTGGCGATAAGGATGACGACGGAGGCAACGATGATGACGTGAAAGGGGGCGGTGGCGCTCGTGGAGAAGTGGCGAGACCATGGCAACCCACGCCAGACGGGTTAGGGGACGCGATGGACGAAGCGGGCGATGAGGTAACGAGAGCCCTGCGAGAGAAGCAGCGTGCGATGATGGAGTCGCTGAATCTGAGCCGGTAAGTGTATTTTCCCTATCGGCTATTATTATGTGCTGGGCCTCTCTTGGGCCACCGCGGCGTTGACCAAGAGGGGTCTAGGCCGCCATTGATTCCCTAAATAACGTGGGCGATGAGAAGACTGACGGGCATGCAGGTATGCGATCGACGATGCTGCTGCAGACTGGAGCGCGGCCGAGGCTCAAGTGACGCGGGTGATGCAGGGCAACGGGGGTGCGACGGTCGTGAGCGTCAAGAGCGGTGCGACGGGACAGAAGCGCCAGGCGGAAACAGGAGGGGAGGATGGGAAGGGGGCGGGCAGGAGAAAGAAGGCGAAACGCTAGCCCGGGGTGCTCACACATTACCAACGTCGTGTATGAGGCTGTCGGTCTGTTACTTGGGCCAACGTCGGCAGGCGTTTATTTTCGACCTTTCGGGTTTCAGTTTACACAGTGAGAAACGCCACTGATCTGGCCCTCTTTCTCCTTCTGACCAGTCGGACTGTGCCCCGGGCCATATGTCCATTTGGGTCATAACCACATGTGCGCCGAAGATATGGCTCGTTCCTGGGACCCAATTGCGTCGCTCACGGGGCTCGTCGCGCTAGTCACTTGGGGGCGAACATCGTGTCGCGCCAACGCATCGACGCTGCGCGCGTGTCGTTTCGAGCCGTCGTCGCGTTTCAGGCTTGGTGGCGGCGAGCGCCGGAACTAGCACCATGTGTTCGAGGCCAGTCTCCATCGACAATCTCCAAGCTCTCGAGCCGAGTCTGTGCAGCCGGGACGAGTACGTATATCAGCGAGGCGTCGCTCGAAGGGTGTCCGCTCTGGTTCCACCTTAAACCCGCCTGTGCGGCGATGCGGCGCGACGACGCGGGTTCAGATGTCGACCCAATGTACCCGTAGGTGATCTCAGTTGATATATGAACGTCGTGGACACGCGGCGGGATCGACGGGCGCAACTCTAACTTGCCCCACGTTGGGCGCATCCGCTGGACACACACCGCCGACGGCACATCACAAGGACGGAATTGGCTGACACAGGTGAGGCTCACTGCTGTCCTGCTGACCTTGCCGTAAATCTGGCGAGATATCACGTTCCTGACGCCCTGGTGGAATGGGACCTGGCATTTGGGGACGGCAATTACATATATAAGTTATGACCTCAAGGTCAAGCGCGTGTCCGTCCCCTTCTCCATTCTTCCACCTTGTCCGTCATGGTGCCCCGGTTCATCCACAACCTCGTCCCCAGGCGGGAGAAAAGCGAGAATGGTGCTCTCCTCCCCGCAATCAAGACGATCAAGCCCATTCAATACGCCAACTTCTTCGTCAGGTTCGTCGCTGGATCCTCATCTGCGTCGATGCTCATGTTCCTGTCAGCTGGCTCGCATGGTCCTGCGATGCTCTCGACTTCTTCACCGTATCTCTCACGCTCAACTCGCTTGCTAAACAGTTTGATGTCACCTCAAAGACACTTGTGAGACATTGTCCCTTCATATTCGTCAACGGACTAACGGCATGCGTAGACGACCGCCATCACGCTTACACTACTTTTCAGGTCAGCTGGTGCCGTGCGTTACCTACCTGCTCTAGACCCCGGTCGTTGTTATTTACTCCTGCACTAGGTCATTTTTGGCATCCTCTCAGATCGTTTCGGCCGCAAGTGGCCTCTCGTGTGTAACCTTTTGATCTGCTCTGCCCTCTCCCTCTCGAGCGGTTTCGTAAATACGTACCACCAGTTTCTCGCCGTCCGTTCCCTCTTCGGTGTTGCTATGGGCGGTATCTGGGGTCTCTGCGCATCTTCTGCACTCGAAAACCTGCCCGTCGAGGTCCGGGGTTTGGCGAGTGGCGTATTGCAAGAAGGCTATGCCGCCGGTTATCTCCTTGCTGCGGTCATTAATCTTTCCGTGGTACCTCATTCGCCATACGGTTGGCGCACCCTGTTCTGGTTCGGCTCTGGCGTCACTTTTTTCGCTGCCGTACTTCGGTCGTTGTTACCTGAATCCAAGGTCTTCTTGCGTGCCAAGGCTATCGAGCGAGCCAAGGGAGCGACGACCTCAAAAAAAACTAAAGTTTTCTTGCAAGAGACCTGGAAAATGCTCAAACTTCACTGGAAGTTGTGCATATACGCCATCTTGCTCATGTCCGGTGGGTCTCCCAGCGGCGGAATAACGGTTTATCATTGACACGCCCTTTGATAGGGATGAACTTTTTGTCCCACGGCTCTCAGGTGTGTGGCATGATAAGACATGACAGGCAGGAACATTGACTCTTGTTGCAGGATCTGTACCCTACTTATTTGGAGACGAGCAAGGGATTCAGCAATCATGATGCGACGATTGCGACGATTGTTGGCAACTGCGTTCGTATCGATTTCTCATGCGTTGGATCCGGGTGCTAATTATACCAATAGGGGGCCATTGCGTGAGTGAGGCTATAATGTAATAAAAACTCACATATAACGTTTTTGGGCGTTGATGTAGTGGCGGTGCAGTCTTCGGCTACTCGAGCCAGCACATTGGCCGTCGGCTCGCGATGGTGTAAGTGCGGACATGATCTGATAGATGACTTTCCCACTAATTTAGTCACATTGTTCAGCCTCGCGGTATTAATGGTTGGCGGTGAGTTTTTTATTATCCCTGAGCGGATCGCCTTTTATGTACCCTGAATGTTGACCCATGTTCGTTGTTGTACAGCCTTTATTCCCCTCTGGATCCTTCCGAACTCTTTTGGACCCCTCACTGCGGGTGCATTTTGGATCCAATTTGGGGTCCAGGGCGCTTGGGGCATTGTATGTTCTTTTTTCCCCCCTCGTCGCGAGTGCTCCGCTAAACTAGGTCGGCACGTGTAGATCCCAATCCAGCTTGCAGAGCTGTCACCCCCTGCGTTTAGGGCCACGTTCCCTGGTGTGGCGTATCAGATCGGCAATGTGTGTTGATGCCCGTCGTCTTATTTCTGTTGTAGCTGAAATTAGTCCCAGATGGTGTCTTCTGCGTCGGCGCAGATTGAAGCAAGTGCGTGTCTTGCTAGGGGGCTATTTTGGGGCGCTGACAAGGGCGTTTTTAGCTGGTAGCAGCAACCTGAAAACTACCATCGACGTGGACGGCAAGCCCAAGCTGGTGGACAACTACGCTGAGGTTCAGGGCATCTTCATTGGTGTCGTGGCTGCGTATGTGGTGATTGTGACCATTTTCGGGCCCGAGTGAGTTTTTTTTTTTTCTTCCCTCCCTGTCTGGGGTTTGGGGGCTAATCGTTCATAGGCATCACGCGTCGCACTTTGAAAAGCACAAGACAGCATTCGAGGAAGGTGGAGGACGGGACGATGCAATAATGGAAGACGAACCCAAGGAAATTCGGGAAGAATACGAAAAGGCAGATGCATGATGACGATACATGTGTTGGGGACATGAAACGAAACGATGTGATCTTAGATCATGACTGGACGAATATCACTCTGGAAGGAATAACAGATGTGGGAGGGAGGACCGGAACGCTATCGGCTGTTGTATGCTAGGAGACCTATTTTAATGCTTTCCTCTTCTTTTCTTCGGGTGAGTGTGAGTGACCGTACAGACATTGAAACGTGGGATGCTTCTGAGCAATAATTCTGGCTCGTGTGCAAGTTCAAATTGGTGGAGTGGATACAAGGGTGATGTTTACGGACCGTTGGCATAAACGACTCGACGGATTCGGTCGAGGAGCTGGGAATTGGCGTAATCAACAATATGCCATGTGCCGCTAGTCATTAGCGCGCGTGCCATTACATTCCCATGGTGTTCCGAAGGCCAGTGGGTGGACTTATCTCTGACCCAAGATATGGCAGCGATGACGATTCGAAAGCGTCGCTCCACACGTTCTGCTCGTTACTCGGTCGGTGCATGTCGGTAGTGCATGCATTGAATGTATCATGGGGTTCCGTCGGTTGCGTTATCGAGTCCCAAACCAAAATTGAATTAATAATAATAACTCGGCATCATAACAGCTCGGGAAGGCCCGCTTGACATTTGAATCATATCAGAGTGATGCGTGATGTTCGCACTCAGCCGAGCGTACGATGTTTGACGGACCGTGAGGACAGCATCTGATATAAACATGTCGACAACAAGACTTGGGTGTGGCTGATGGTGGCTGGGAAGGGTGCTTTTGTGCGGTGCTATGCAACGAATTTGCTGTTCAAATCCGCTCGAAAATCTCTTTGAGGTATTCCGCTTCGTGCGACCAGCGCGGCACAGCCAAGCGCTTCATCTGTTATCGAGGCAGAACTTGCTTCATTGAAGGCAATTTCATATCCTCTAGGCTGAGAGTCGCTGCGACGACCCATGGTCAAAGCAGGCTTGGACGCTTGCTTGGCTGGAGGAAGCATGGGGCCGCCCGAGACAGCTCCAATCCACCGCAGTGCACGAGGCCGGCTACGCAGCGTATGTTCTTGAGACTAGAGCTCGGCAGACCTTCCTGGATGTCCCCGGCGAGACGCAGTATGCGAACGGTGCCGAACTGGATCCGCGTCGACAGTCCGGGTCCGTTTCGGCCAGCGACGTCGAGCCAGCCGCACGCAGTAGATCAGCGACCTACTCCGATCCTATCGGGTCTTGAATGCATTGGCTGGGGTGGCCCAGTCGCAGCGCGCCCGAAATCCGGAGCCTCGTCGCCAAGCTTGCATGAATGGGGACTTGGGGCAAAGACAGGGCCAAAGAAGCACATGGCGAGGGGGCCAATGTGTTTGTCCAGACAAACGGAAGCCCTGAAAACTTCCTGCGTCCCTGGTCTAGCGTTTTGGCCTCGTGAAAACCACCGGCTCCATTGCATAAATTTGCAGCTCGATGGGTCGTTCTAGCAAAGACGTTTCTAGTCGCCCCATGACCGGGGCGTCACATCGTCAGCTTACATGGTCCACAATTCAAATGGTGACGCTGTGTTGGTCTCCACCTGGTGGCCAGTCCGCTAAGGTTTATCATGTTTCAAACTATCGCTTGATGTTGTTCATCGATAACATCTGATCGTTTTCTGACGCCACCTTTGCCATTTCAAGCTCACGTATGGCCTGAATCTCTCCACTCGCCCAAAGGCGTCTGTCCGACGGTGATCAGCTATCGGTTGTCTTGGACCTTGGTTGGCAGCCGCGTAGGCTACATCGCCAGCTGATTAATTGGGGTATGACGTTGGGGAATGTTGACCCCGGGTTGCCACTACCACAGCCAGCTGTCATGGTTAAATTGAACCATGTGGGACGGCATGAGTGACAATTATTTCCGAATTGACCCGCATTTCAAGAGTCAGTCGCGAAATGGGGCCAAGGCGAGGTACGCATTTATATGCTTGAATCCGCGTGACCTAATGACGACTCGCGTACGTTTGCGTGCCTTTTTTTCGGACAGCTTTCAGGTTCTCGTGACGAGGTCATTGTGGTATCTTCCGAACACACCCGGACTGTCAGTAGTGTTGGAACCGCGTAAAGGTGACACACTGGGGAATGCCAGATGGTGACATGGCTTTGTGGCTCCGTCGTTGGCATTGACAGTACTAACATTTGCTCAAGTGACGTGGCCAGACAAACGATCGTCGCTGAAGAAATCAATTGTTAGCGTTGATCAGTCCCTTCTCGGGGCTTCCCGGATAGGTTCGGACCTCGCCGGTCAAAAGTATCCCACTCGAGAACGTTGTAAACTAGCGTGCATCGTGCACTGCCGTCGGGGACCTGTGCATATGATCAGCCAAACATATTTTGAAATGTTTGGCGAACCTAATCCTTGTGCGTGATGATAATCTCGCTGGAACCCTGATGACGTATTAAAATGTCCCAGCACGGCAGGACTCTTCTACCCCATATGCCAAATGCCCCAACATCTCGAGCGGAGTGCCGAACGTTCCCGGTATGCGAGTGATGAAACTCCTATACATTGACATTTGTCAATAGGGCATCGAAACCAATTCCTCATCCGGATTGCTACTACCAACTGGGGTGCATTCAGTTGCCTACGCCCGCCAGCCCGTCCCGGGGCCGCCTGAACACGGGCTTCCAGAAGGAACTCCCGGGACGGACAGTTTAGGATCTTTATAAAAGCTACTCCCGGGAGTTCCTTCGTTACCTGCATCCCTTCCAAGGACCATGTCGCACATCCTCAGGAGCCTTGTTCCCAAAAGGGAGAAAGGGACTTCAGCCTCCGGTATTTTCACGGCGCTCAAGAGCTTGACTCTGCTCCAATATGCACAGTTCTTCTCGGGGTGAGAGTCGTTTCATGTGCACTCGCTTATCGAAACTCATCCTCGACCTTTTCTTGCTAGTTGGCTTGCGTGGACTTGTGATGCGTTTGATTTCTTTAGCGTCTCGCTCACCATTCCATTGCTCTCCGCTCAGTTTCAAAAGCCGACAACGGCGATAGTACGTACTTCATTAACTCACTTGAAGTTTTGACTCACTGTTTGGTCAGACGACCGCTATCACCCTAACGCTTCTGTTCAGATCCATCGGTGCAGTGCGTATGCGAGATAAATACAATGGTCATTTATCTTACAACACGCCCACAGGTTGTCTTTGGTGTCTTGTCAGATCGTTATGGGCGCAGATGGCCCTTGACCGCCAATCTGCTTCTGTGCTTCACCTTTTCTCTCGGGACAAGCTTTGTGCAAACGTTCACCCAGTTCCTCGCGATGCGGTCGCTCTTTGGTATCGCGATGGGTGGCATCTGGGGTCTCGCCTCCTCGACAGCCCTCGAGAACCTGCCTGTCGAGCTTCGCGGTCTAGGAAGCGGCATCGTCCAACAAGGCTACGCGTGTGGGTATCTGTTTGCCGCTATCGTCAATCTCGTGGTTATCCCGCATGCGGGAAAGCACCAGTGGCGCGTCATGTTTTGGGCGAGCTGTTCCCTGCTCTTTACCGCCGCCACAATACGTGCATCTCTTCCCGAATCCGCTGTCTTCCTGCGTGCGAAAGAAATCGAAAGGGGAAATCACACCAACTCTGGGAACAAAACACGCATCTTTTTGCAGGAGACCAAAAAGATGCTTAAGCAACATTGGATGCTATGTATCTACGCGATCATGCTCATGAGTGGTGCGTGGACTTGGCATGGATGCGTTTCAGGGTTTGGACTCAGCTGGAGCGTTTGTTGCAGGGTTTAATTTCTTGTCCCATGGGTCGCAGGTGAGGAAACTCCTTTACTGGCATGCTTTGAGGTCGAAGGGGAAAATTGATGATCGCTCCTATCGTAGGATCTATATCCCACCTATTTGCAAAAGTCCAAGGGCTTCTCTTCGCATAGGGCAACCATTGCAACCATCATCGGAACCTGCGTACGTTCCGTCTCCTTTTGAGCGTAAGCATAGACCTGATTCGACCCATAGGGTGCGATCATGTAAGTGTTTAGGGCATGTCCGACTGATCGCATAACCTGATGCAAATTCGAAGGGGTGGTGCCATCGCTGGTAGCACGAGTCAATATATGGGACGTCGGCTGACCATCATGTATGCGTTTTCTGACCCACCTCGATCTCTGTTGATCTTTTCACGTCATGTAGTGTCTTTATTTTGCTCGTCGGTGGTACGTGTTCTTCAATGAATGATCGCGCCGTCACTGAGGCGTCATTTGGATGGGCAGCATTCATCCCCCTCTGGATCCTTCCAGACTCCTTTCACGCACTTGCCGCCGGTGCATTCTGCATACAGTTTGGAGTACAAGGTGCCTGGGGCGTCGTGCGTATCATCCCGGTTTCATACATGCGGCGTCGTCATGTTCACCTCGCACATCAGATTCCCATCCAACTTGCGGAAATGTCGCCTCCGGCCTTTAGGGCGACGTTCCCTGGCGTGGCCTACCAACTTGGAAATGTAGGTCGCGCTTACAAAAAGTTCCGAGGGGTAACTGATGAATCGGTCCGTAGATGATCTCGGCAGCTTCCGCCCAACTCGAAGCAGGTTCGAATCATTTCATGCGAGTATTTGCAACCTTTTCTGACACACCCGTTCGACCTTAGCCGGCGGAAAGAACTTTGGAACATACGAGACGATAAATGGCGTAAGGACCTTTGTACCCGGTTACGCGATGGTGCAGGGCATCTTCATTGGCACTGTCGCTGCGTTCGTGATCGTCATCACGCTTCTTGGGCCCGAGTGCGTCTTTTCGAATTGTGCAGTCGTTGCCGTCGATTTACTTTCCTCTTCGATAGGAAACACGCGTCTCATTTTGAGCAACACAAGACGGCATTCGAGGAAGGCGGTGGAAACGACGATGCCGAAATGGAGGATGAAAAGGGCCACGAGTCGTTCAAGGAGGTGAATTTCGAATCTAAAGTGTGATCCATCATAGGTCAGAGAGAGTGAGAAAGCGGGAGGCTCACAAGTCGTGCCTCGATGGCATGATAACGGCGGCGGGGACGTTGGAGAGAAATGCCAACTTGTGACAGTGGATAAGGGCGTGCGCGGGCCCCGTACGCTGAGAATAAATATATGTTTTTACTTGTACTTTTCCCCCCTACATCACGACTTCTTCGCCCGGATATATCTGGTCTATTTCGTTGGATGACATCAACATTGATTCCCAGATGAGACAGCAATTTGTACTGGTCTATACGATGGAACCTGCGCATTGAACTTCAAGCTTCAAGGTCCGCATAACATCTCCACCATGTTCGAGACCATAAATAGTAGCGTTTGTAAAGCCTTGCGCCACTTCTCAAGCTAGTCCATGAACTATGGCGTTGAGCTTTGAAGGATTTGAAGGACTGCCGAGACTTAGTACCAGTAATAAGGGAGCCTGCGATCATATATCATTTATACTTTAGGCTGACGCTTCAATGACGGGGAACGCGTCTGAAATATCTTAACGCACAGCCGAGGAAAAAAACCCGCTCTGCTATTGACTCTTCTGTCTCTTGAGACACGTATGAATGCTCGAACAACCGCCTGTCGACTTCTCAAGAGCGCCTGAATCATATCCCCGAGTGATTACAACTTTGACGAATCGAATAGCACAAAAATACTCAGTAATATAATGCGTAATGTAAGTCTAGGACACAAACGAAATTGCCGTTCGACATATATTTGCTACAGAAAACGAAAAAGATTATATTATTTATTTAAAAAAAACTTTCTACTGAATCGAGATACGCCGTGGTTGTTGTTCGGGCGTTTCCTTTGGAAAGGTCACCGTCAGAATGCCGTTCTCCAACTTGGCCTTGACGTTTTCGGCCTACACACGGGTGCATCAGCCACCGAGTTCGGCACAGTTCAAGTGCCACCTGCCCCTTACCTTGGTCCCAAAGGGAAGTTGCAACGTCCGTGTAAATTTTCCACGACGGCGTTCGCGAACGGCGTATACGCCCTCTTCCTGGATGTCGGAAACGACTGACTCGCCGGATATGGACAAGCGGTTGTGATGGACGTCGATGCTAACGTCTTTGGACGTTAGGCCGGGCAACTCGAATGTTGCCGTCACGGTGTTGGAATCCTTGGATTCGTGCACGTCGAGTCTACGATGAAATAAGACCAGTGCTCGATGGAGACCGACCGGACGAGGCAAGAGAAAGACCCTACCTTGGACGGAAAGACTCGACAACCTGTGGTTTAGCATGATGGAATACCTCTGCCGAGGGCCGAAGGCGCGCGTTGAACGCGTCGTCAAAGAGGTGGTCAAACTCGGCCAAGGGGTCGCACTGGAACCGGATCAAAGAGGCCATTGTTACCTGAGAATGCAACGGAGTAGAGAGGTGGGAGGTTGTTGGCTGTGAGATTTCTGAATGGTATGGGGTGTCATAACTGTCCCCATTTATACGTTCCAAGAAGGATTCTAGTAGCGAGTCGTTGGTTCGACGTGCTTCTTCAATGCGCAGCGTTGAGTTCCCATTTTGGAAAGTGATAGAATCGACTGGAAAATTATCGTCAGCACTCGGAATCCGACAATATCTGTAGCATATACGTGCAGTGCCAGCCGACAATCTTGCTTGTCAATTGGCACGGCGAAGCCAACTCACGTAGGCTTTTTTTTCGACGCTACGAGAGGAGCGTGGGCGACGACATCGTGCAAAGAACAAGTTACATAATCATTGGAATGCTGACCCAGTACGATCGTCTGTCCTTGTCGCAGAGGTTGTGGATTTGGTTTGGTTTTGAGGTCAGGCGCTGATGATAACACCGGCGCACACTCAAGTCAAAGTCAGTGTCGTCACTCCAGGCCAGCCATGGCTGAGTGAGTGGTTGAAGAAAATTATGTTCTGTGCCAGGTAAATACAGAAGGTCACTCGTACGTCCGTCTCTGTCCATCGTATCTCTTTCTGCGTTCGTTTCGTCTGTTGTCGCCTGACTTCTGTTTCTATGACATCCTCTGTCCGTCGTCTGTGCATCTGAGGTCTGTGTTCTCCTTTGCCTGTGTATCGTCGCCTCTCGGTGCGCCTGCCTGCCCTCATCTGCCTGTCCGCCTGTTGCTGACTGCGGGACAGTCGCCATAGCTTACCTTGAGCTCCTCAGTGATCACTGAGCATTCTACATATCACGCAAGATCTCTGACGTTCGTGAGTAGTTGTTGATTGAACACGATGTAGTTATTGTGCTAAACAATTCCCACCTCTGTTACATTAGCAATACCCTTATACAACACAACAAATTTACTTTCTATTGAACAGCAATGCGGTGAGGTCGTTGTTCTGCAGTCACTTTGGGGAACGTCAAAGTCAAGACACCGTTCTCCATTTTGGCCTTGACGTCTTCAGGCTACTGCACGTGTCAACACCACAGGTACAAACGCAGCGTATCTAGGAGCTCACCTTAATACCGACCGGAAGTTCCAACGTCCGAGAAAACTTGCCATACTGGCGCTCGCGAATGGCGTATCCGCTTTCTTCCTGAGCATTGGAGACGGCGGACTCGCCGGATACAACCAAACGCTGCTCATGAACGTTGATCGTAACATCTTTGGACGTAAGACCGGGCAACTCGAATGTCGCGGTGACGGAGTTGGAATCCTTGGATTCGTACAGGTCGAGTCTGGAAGATTGAGAAAAAGCGTTCAAGACACGGAACAGGAACCTACTTTGGACGGAAAAGCTCGACACCCTGTGGTCTAGTGCGTTGGTAAACATTTGACGAGGACCGGAGGCGCGCATTAAACGCGTCGTCAAAAAGACGGTCAAACTCGGCAAAGGGGTCATAGTGGAATCGGATCAGGGAGGCCATCGGGAAACTGAGTAGAAGAGCTCAAAAGCTGTGAGGGTGTTGGTCATGAAAGTTGACCATGGACTGTATTTATATGTTCCATTAAGCTTTTCTGAAGGATCAGTGGGTAGTGAGGCATCGATTCGAGGGGATTCGAGGGGATTCGAGGGTCCACCTGTCTTGGACACAATTAGTACTTGGTTCCGATTTTGGAAGGTGGTAGAATGAACCGGGCCGACGAGGTAAGACGCACCACTGGCCAGAAGATGCCCGAAAGACGTGACAAAATTCTACTATCTATTCATGGGGGCTACCACCCGGTGCTCAACGCGGACGTGTATTTTCGTAATCCACGGTACATTTTCCCCAAACGCGTCGTCCTTCCACGGAAATTTCCCGCAAGTAAATACTAATGCGTCCAGTGTGCCCAAAATGGAAAAAACCACAACTCAATTCTGAGATTTTATAATGCAGGCGAGAATGGCAGCCTTTCATCCCGTACGTGTTTATTTATGGTTTTTACAGTTTTCCCATTTCAACTCTAGCACTCCTCGGCAACCCTTCACTCGTGCTCCATTGCGGAGACAAAGTTGGCAGCATCCCCTGCCGACACCTCTCCGAACTCTGCAACTACCTCTTCCGAGGCCTTGCGCATGGTTGTAGGCATCTTGTTCGAAGTCCTACACTCGTCCGCTCAGTATCTTTTCTTGGTTGAACCCAGTCATAAATCTTACCCAGAGATGATCAAGGTACCCTGTCTCACTTCGAGAAGTTTCCGTACTCTTTCCTTGTCTTGGCACAACAAATCTTGGGCGTACATCCTTTCATGCCTTCTGGACCGCCGCGCGAGATCGCAGCACGATACGTGACGTTACCTGCTTTTGCCCAGCCCTCCTATTTAGTGCCATAGCGGTAGTCCTTTGACACTGATCAACAGTCAAAGTACAACATTGTAGCTAGACAGGTGATGGAGGAGACGTCCTCGAGAATGTTTTTCAATGGACTAATCCTCTGCTCCTGCGTAGATGCGGTCACCTATGACTACTCACATCGGCGCCATTACCAGGGCTGCCATATGACTGGTATCTGTGGGTCCTTTGCAAGGATTATCAGCCCTCCTTGGGTGGTGATATGCAGCTTGCCACCTCAACGACATTAGTAAATATCAGCACAAGCTGTTTGCGACAGGAGGAAAATACCAACCGGGCCGAAGAACTTCAAGAAAACTAGTGCAAATACCTTTTTAAGGTCTCTAAGTTCTGTGCGATACTTGATGATTGCAACACACAAGTGAATTTCATGTGAGTGCTTCTGTCGGATGCAGGAAGCAATAGAAGTGATCTATGTACAAAACATCGAGATCCGGCAGGGACGAAGGGGAGGAAATAGATCAAAGACATAGTCTCTAGATATTTGTATCGACCAAAACTTGATCAACACATCTCTAATGGTATGCTTTACCTGCTGAGAGCACTCGTATAAATCGTCCTGTGTAACAGTTAATTCATAAATATCAGTTGCCCAGATGACTTACAACACCTTTCTTAAAAATTCACCCAATCTCTCATGCTCCACAACATCAGTAGTGGACCATCGAAGTAACTCAAAGAAGGAACAACGAGGGACTGCATTGAAATCAAATTATTGAGTAAAGAGTGTGTGAAGTGTCGTAACCGGCGGTATATGAGTTAGCGACTTAGCACGCTAGATATATGTGAATAAGTATACTAGGTAAGTAAAGAGGTAAGAGGGGGAAATGAGAGCATGACTTACCTCCAGTCGAGTATCTATGCAACGGGAGGAAAGGTTAAACGAGCGGCACGACATAAACACTACGCGTGTCCAAAAAGGATATGTAGATAATGTATCTGTATCTCCAACGATATATTCAGGTAAGGATTGATCTGTGCGCCAGTGAGAAACACAAGAGGGAAGCATAGATGATGCACTCTTCATTTCACGAGTGATAGAAAAGGCTCATTTGCAGTATTTGCCCAATCCATAGGTATCAGCAAGCTATCCACTTCTGAAATCATGGTAAGATGAGTTACGAGGACAGCTCCCGGAAGAAAGCTACACAGGATTTAGCATAGGATAAGATATGATGCATTGGCTCACTCGAGGTCTTTTTCCAAGAAAAATAAAAAATGCATCACATCCTGAAACCAATTCACTGCAGTGATCTGGCGACCACACTGGATCGTCACATGTCACATCCCAATATTTGGAATCAGTGTCTAGTGGTCCCATGCACTCTGTTTGTACTTGCAAGTCGATGGTCTCTATGCACGAAGGAGGCTTTCTGAATTTCGGAAGCACTTTGAACGAATCACCACACAGGTATAGCTCCAGTATTTCCCAAGCAATCGTTCTATCCATGGATCTAGTGCACCTTTTAAGTTGAACCTGGTATCAACGTTTCCATCGAATGCTGCCATGTCAAGCATGTAGACCTACCCTGGTGGATGTTGGTCATCCCCTTTATCTCTTGCCAAGGTTGTGTATTCCAGCAAAAGTTTTTTGGCCGGCCAGCAAAACTTCTTATAAGCAGAGTCACCCAGTCAAACATCCGCCGAGTGGCTAGCTAGATGGTATACCAGAGGATGTTACTTACATGACATTGAAAGCAGCACGTGTGACACTCCCAAGCAATTTGGTCGGCGACTTCTAAGGCTGCTCCAGTTTCCGTCACACAGAGCATCAATAGATTATAATCCGATGTGTCATGGTCATTGTGGTGACTGGGCAACATAGTGGGTGGTGGAGGCATACTGAACTTCGGTGGTCACCGGTCAGAGCCGAAGCTTACTCCATAAGTCCGATGATCACTCACATGAGTAATTTATCCAGTTCCTTGTTTAGTCCTTTTGTTATGACCAATCTACCTGGTCTAGAGCGACAGTTTGCTAACCTGCGGACATAGCACGAGAAACCTCGTTATCCTAATCATTCCCAGATGCGACCATAATCCCGTTTCCCAATGAGAATGGGGATTTTCTTTGTCGAGCAGTCCGTTATTAGTCGCACATGGGACGTGCTAATCTCGTCGTCAGTTCGTAAACTTATACTTTGCGCTGCTGTATCAGGACTCGTCTGTCTGTTCCTCAAATGAAACTTGGATAACTATAAAAGTTCGGGCTCACGTCTGTCTTCATATTTTGTCCAGAGTAGGCACCCAGGAATGGGTTCGTTTTTCGATCTGGGAAAATGTATGCAACGTAGACTTGTAACGATCAATTCGAGGGAGGGGGCCGTACCAGAATTTTTTTTGTTCGCCCACAGATCCTCCCGAACTCGTAGTTCGGGGTTCAGACGTTTGAGAGCGGGGTCGGGATTCTCGAATTCAGCGAAACCAAATCCTTGCGGGTTATTTGCGGTATTATGAACTGCTTGGATGACTTGACGACCCACATCATAGCCTGAGTACGGTAAGCATGATTTAGCACATGTTACAGCGGCGACAACCAGGTGCGAGGAATATAGGGTACTTAGGGCGAGCAATAGATCGAGAAAAGGTGAGTGATCCCGCCGGGTATCAAGCCCAATAAAAGAGCTGTTTGTTTGTGGAAGGGAATGAACGGTTGATGTATCAATCATTTGCTGGTGCTGTGCGAGAGCCAGTAGCGAGAGACCCTGGTGATAGCTAGTAGCCAATTTGATAGGGTTGATTGCTTGGATTGAATTAAAGAATGTGATTTTTTCCTGGTATTAGGGTGCGCGTATTCTGAAAGATGAAAGAGGGATGCGGAAAAGAATAAAAGTAAATTTTATATATCACAATTGCAGTCAGAAAGGGCGAGAAATAGTAGAATAGCGACGACCTGGATGGTTGTTACGGGTTGATGACATTGCTTCGTCGCCGAATCATAGCCTAGGGCCGAGAGTGCTGTTACATCCCATCAAGGCAGAAAGGTGATGTTGGAATTCAATGGTGGCCTATAATATGTGTTGATGACGGGTCTACCCTCCCTTTCGCTGCCGTCCGCTTCGCTCTGCCCTGATGCTGTTTTGGCGTGTCCCCAAGTGTAGGCTTCCAATAGATGTGCTGTGTGCTACTTCTCATCGAAGACTTCCTCATTCAATTTCCGAAAGCGTCACTGGCATTGGCTCCACCTCGGCTCCAACAATCGCTACCTAGCTTTTTGAATCGTGACGCATCTGAAGAATCCAGGCTATAAATACTTTGTGGAGTGCCCTCTTTTCATCGCGAAGAATTCCAAGGAAGTTAAAGCGGTATATCAATCAAAGTGATCCGAAGGTGCTGGGAATTCAGGCCAGATTGCATTTGGCAAGCCGCTTTTTATTCAGCTACTTTTCCCCTATGAGTGCTTCACATTATGGCACTTTAAGTCTTTCTTTTCCGCCCAAGGGCCTGTTCATGAAACCTGAACTGGCCTTAAGTGGTACTTCGCATCCGAAACTCGAGACCTATATATATGGGGGGGTTGATTCAAGTGTGGACGCATATCTAAGTTTGACAAACCGAGACGTAAATTGTTTGGCGAAGGGCAACGTTCTAGGTGACATGTGTATCCTTCCGCTCCCCGGATTGGCATTATTGGTGTTGACAAATACACGGCCATCACTGGTTCGAGCGCTCAGGTTCCTCCTTGGGAACCAGAAGTGCTGCCGACCGGCACCTTAACCCCATGACGATTAACGCCATTTGGTTGGTTTTCTCACGCCGCCTGGCCTACATGCAACGAACCAAAGTACCTTCAGAACGATAGCAAATGTTTTGACCCTGCCTCGACGATATCTCCCGACATGTAATGGGGGATCTGTATTCTTGCGTGAGTCTTACATGACAATGCATGTACCGATATGACATGCCTCATCAGATTCTGTACGTCATTCTTCTCGGCAAAAAAAACGTTCCACTCATGCCGAAAATATTATAGCTTACCACTCGATGTTCGATTGGCAGCGTGTTTCATGTTTTCTGAAAGTTCGGGTGAGTGGACGTCAAATTAAATCTTTATTTACTAATCTACTAATTAACCGCACTAGTGGTGAAGGGTTTCTTGACGGAAATGACGAACGAGGCCGTGAGCGGAGCTCTCAGTGCATACCAGAATTATTAATTTCGGCGGAACCGTATGAAATAAATTCTCTGGCCGCTCCTCATTTTTATTCTTCGAGACCCCATTCAGTCTTGAGGTCAGGATCATTGACATAGCTCCATCTCTGTGGGCCTTATCGAGTCATGTACAACACCTATGAAGATAAACCTGACCCTCTGTATGTGACCATCTTTTGTGTCATCATGCTGTCGTTTTTGAGGTAGGCTGATCGAGCCTTTTTCTTTCTAAATAGTAATGCTTTCCTTGTCCAGCTCATGAACGACTTTCCTGACGTCCAACTCACCCCGACACCTGCCCAAAATTTATCAGTTATATCATTATCAACACCATCACCGCCTTTGCCAGCACAGCCGTTGTCATCACCATCGTCGTCCTCGACGTTGCCACAGCCGCTAAACCGCATCCGTTACGCACACCCCGACATTCCACCTACGTGTCTGTGGGTCTCTGCTATGCACGGCTCTTACCAGACTTGCGGAGATCATCTCTCTCAGGATCCTAGACAAGCCAGCATCCATTTCCGCAAAGTACATAGCATTCGCGGCAACGAAAAGACGATTATCACGTGTCAATGGCACGACTGCAATGCTGCGGCGATGCAGCGAGGGAGCCTGATCAGACACGTGTTGACAGTCCACTTGGGGTTGATGAGATGGCGCTGCGAGCTCTGTGGAAAAGTGTTTTCGAGAAAGGGGGCTACGCACGTGTGCCAAGGATGAAAAGGATCCTCAGTGATTTGGTTAGTGGGGTCTGAATGGTTCTGACTGATCCTGACCATCGGTTACCGCCATGATTATCTAACTGTGCAGAAGATTAATGTTTTTTCTGCGGTTTGTTTCTATCCCTTCCTTCTTGCCGTCTTTTGCTATTCCTCACCTCCATCCCTCTCCCTCTTTTTTCCTTTGGTGTTTTTCAATTTAGATATTCGTCCAGTTTTCTAGCCGCTATTGAACTTTATTTTTAGGGTATTCTTTGTGCTGGTCGTAATAAACCCATCCTGAAGCGTAACTAGCACATATGAAAATTCGATGTCCGCGCAATCTTATCGTTATTTGGCGTTTCGTGTTTTACATGTGCCCGCCTCACTCATCCTTGGCGAAAAACTGTTCTAATGATGCAGGCTGAGTGTCATTATAACGAAACTCGATGAAGCGGGGAACGCTCTGCGGAGCCCCACGGTAGAGCAGAGCTGAAGTTTGGAGGCCTCTGCGGTAAAAAATAACATGACATTCCTCATATCCCTGATTTATGCATAGGGCAAGTTTTACTTTTTTGCGAATACCAAGGTTTTGGTATAAATTTTGTAGAACTAATGAATCTTTCTCGCTTATAAATCACCTGCTTGATGATGCGAAGCGCGACTTAAACGGTTCTGACTTTGCTACCAAGTTCTAACGTGAACGATTCCCTGAAACGAGCCGGAAAATTTAAACTGCAGACATTGAGTCCTCTCTGAGGTTCTAGAATGTCACCTTTCTAATTCTATACTCTTCCGTGCATGCATTCTAGACTGTTGTTCTTGTGTTCGCTTGGACCCGTCTGATCCACTCTCCTGGTTATAAAAAGTAAGTAGTATTTGTGGAACCTATGATTATGCTTGTCCAAATCCGTCATCGGCGGTGAACAATTTGCCTTGTCCCTCCACAGACAAAAGATCCACTCCACCAGCAGGGTGAGTGGTCAAGGGTTTGGTCAATAGACATGCCGTTCCAAGTGTCATTCGCTATAATTCCATCTCCCGTGGCTCGAGCGGCCTTCCTCGATCATACATCGACCATTCTCTTTAACTTTACGGTTGGACCTACACTCATCTTTTCATCATGCATAACCTCGCCATTTCCGAACCACCGCTCTCGATGGATGGCTGCGCCCCGAAGACCTGCTTTTGTGGGCGCAATACTGTGGAAACCCACGAATTTTGGTTCTGTTCTATCGAATGTGCTCGTTTGGATGCCCTTCGATTGCTGGACGATCCCAAGAGCCACTATCGGAATGTTGTGCGCAAGGCTTATCATGAAGCTAGCGTTCATCGACATCCCCGTCGGATGGCTTCTGTTGATCATTTACGTCATCACCCCACTGGGTCTCGCGCTGTCGTCAGCCCCCCTACTCCCCTTTTTCCGTCAGTAACTCCACGACTTCAGAGGAAGGCTCACAAGTTGGCAGATGGGTGTATCATGGCAGGGTTCCCTTCGCTTTCCCGAATATCGGAGAGGACTCTTGGCAAGAAAGAGGCAACACGAGAGTCGGCTATTGTCACCAACAGACGACATGTTCACCCAATTGCGTCGTCAGATGCTCGTACCATCGACGCACCTCAAGATAATACATTTCAGAAAACCTCCCTCGATTCCATTCCTTTATCGGATCCCGAGAAGATATTCGGTCACCCCGCTAACATGACTGTTCCACCGGCGAGAAAGGACACTCTTCCGTCGCATCTGCAGATAAGCACTTTGCATGCCGATGTGGAACCGACGCTTCGTCGATCGAAGTCATTTGCACCACTACATGACCAACAGGATTTGATAACGCATATTGTCAACGAGATGAGAAAAGGCATGGACGAGCCCTTCGACCTTGGAGCCATGCTTGAACGGGAAGATTCTTTTTGGCATCCAACCACGAGACCATCGTGATCAATATTGTCGAGTACTGATGACTGCTTTTGCTCGGTTTGTTTTCTTTGCACGTACAACTCGATGACGCTCGTTTCCTCTGTTTCCACCCGTGGTAGCACTTGCCATGCAACATGTTCTCATACTTGTCTCATACTTGTAATGAATCTGAGAAGTTTGGCCCAAAGTGGCCGCAGGTCAGCCGTCTGGAGTCCACGATTCGGGTAAGAGATCTATTCGGAACTTTAAGATGTTCCATGTACCCGGCGACTCGTCTTCTTCCCACCACCATCTCCTCATGGCCACTGGCACCAACGACGCTGTTTTGGTGCAAATTCTAGCACAACTCAACACGCTCCAAGTCTCCCAGCAGGCGTTGCAAGCAAAGGTAACGCAGCCCAGTGACATCCTCATTTCCTAACGCTCATGATATGTATGTGTTCACATTCCCGTTCTTCTTTCCGCACCGTCGTAGCTCGATGTATTGACGACGACCCCGGCCTCGCCAGAACGAAAGAACAACGTCCCAATTCCGGGACGCAACGGTCTCGAAAGCCTGGGCTCGCCACCGTCGACAAACTTGCTCTTGTCGCCGTCGACGTCCTTATCGAAGAACCTCCCTGCGAGCACACCGGCTGACCACCAGTTCACAGACAGGTCAGAGCGGGAAAAGGCCCTGTACCCTGGTCGGGTCATTTTAGCGAGTGAGTGGTTGCCCCAATTCGTTTCGGCGGCGTGAGTCCATCCGTGTTCCGTCCCATCCCGTGGACGTTTGGTCATCGGAAGCGCGTCACTTACCCCGCTTCCGGATCACGCACCATCTCTTGCGTAACTATACGTACAGCCCATATGTCATTGGTCACGCCGCTGACGTTATTTGGTTTTGAAAGCCTACCCGGATCAGCATGGTATCAAGCCTTATCCGCTTCAGTGGGGAGCTTCGGATCCTACCGTCCGCGGTCCCGTTATCTGCTCGAGACTGCCAACTTCCATCAAACAACGTAATGCCCTTGGCGCACACTCGGGTTCCTATTCTATCTATAGAGCCCTTGCTATCGCGATGGGCACCCTCAACCCAACTCACAAACCCGACTATTCCAAGACCGAGCCACCAGTCCCGATCTCTCCCCAACCCTCGTGGTATGATCCCACCAAGATCGTGTCGTTTGATCCTTGGGGACACATGGTTCCCCAGATTTTCAAGAAGGAGACGGACGAGCTTGGCTTGGACATTCGCCCGAGTATCGCAGTGACCAAGGCACATATCAAATTGAGTGAAATAGACGAATCCGCCCGAAAGGGCGAGATCATCGTCGACGGACATGTGGTACTACGAACGAGGCCACTCAAGAATGCAGACGGGTCGGAAAGTGATGCAGATCCTGGTGTAGAAATCACAACGAGCAAGGCTGCAGTCGAGCCCGTATGGTATCTACCTGGTATTGCAGAGCGGTTTGGAATGTGAGTAGTCCTGCTCTGATTGTTTGTTCTCATATTGATGCGATGAAAAGCTCAGAAACCTTACTTCGCCGGGCACTCTTTGAAGACACAGGTGGAATGTATCCTGAATTGATCACTCGTCCTGATATCAAAGTCTTCCTTCCCCCGATTGGAAACCTGACTGTTTACATCTGTGGGTATTAGAAATGGTTTGGGTGAGATAATGGCTAATGTTGCAAAAGTCGGTCCTCCGGAATACATGTCAGACGAGTCAAAAGAGCTCACGCTTCGTGTACACGACGAATGTAAGTTCTTGCCTCGTGTGAGATAGAGTGCATTCGCTGACTTAGTTTGGAAGGTAATGGATCTGACGTCTTTGGATCTGACATTTGTACTTGCAAGCCTTATCTTACGTTCGCCATCGAGGAATGTATACGCTGCGCTCAACGCGGTGGCGTCGGTGTCGTCGTTTACTTTCGGAAGGAAGGTCGAGCCCTCGGAGAAGTGACAAAGCAAGTCGTTGGTGGATGATGATCGATGATCCTCTACTGAAACGAATCCGTCAGGTACCTTGTGTACAACCTTCGGAAACGTGGCGGCGACTCCGCGGACAAGTACTTCAAGTCTACGGAGCTCATTGCCGGCGTAAAGGACATGCGTTTCCAAGCGTTGATGCCTGATGTGTTGCACTGGCTTGGTATCAAGAAGATCGACAACATGGTGTCAATGAGCGATATGTAAACCATTCCTCCACATTGCATCGCAAGTGCTTTTAATTGTGTACAGGAAATACAATGCCATCGTGCAGTCTGGCATTCGTATAGTGAAACGATACGATATTCCTGGTGCGTTGTCTCTTCACGCGTCGAATCTCGCCCGTTGCTCAGCTGTTTGCGCAGAACACTTGATTCCACCTGACTCGAGGGTCGAGATCGACGCCAAGATTGCGGCTGGATACTTTACGAGCGGCAGGCAGATTACCGAAGCAGACCTGTTCAAGACGGTCGGAAGGACCTGGGAAGAAACAGAGCACTGAACGAACGAAATTGGAAGCAATGCTTACGGGGTAAGAGTACATACATCCTGTGTACTTATGCGCCATCATGTACTTGTACGTGGTAGATTCAAGGATAAATCTTGATTTAATCTCGCACTTTATGGATGCGACGCAGTCTCCCGTAGCGACGCTCATACGGTATGTCACAGGACTCTAACATTAGGATATGACTACTAATAGTACGTGCACTCAAATCCGACGAAAAACACAAGAGAAAACAACAGGAGACGCTCCCGGCGATCGTCGAAGCTGAAGCGTAGCGTAACGGAGATAAGAAAAAGGAAAGCACAGCGCTAAGGTGTCCGCAGAAAACAAGTCACCAGTAATCACGCCCATTTCCGAGAGTCAAGCAGCGGCGAAAAAGGAAGGAGGTCAATGCGCGGCGCAGTGTACGTCTGAGGCTGAGACATCATCAAGGGACGTGAGCTGATCGAGCCAGCGTTGAGAACTGCCGATGGCGAGTAGAACGTGGTAGGTCTGCTTAGCGTAAACGAACGGTCCAAGCGCGACCTGGCGCCAAGAGAGCCCGCCCTCATCCTCTCCGGTGTCGCGGGGCATTCGAGCCCAAGCGGACTCCGCCGTGGAAATGTTGCTGGCATCGTC
>JBBPKM010000059.1:0-24407 GCA_038089255.1 Austroboletus rostrupii
GTCGTACTTTGTAGTATTCCTCAGTTTGAGATATTTACTCGTATCCTCGAATATCAGGGATTGACTTTAGTGTCTCCTTGACTCTTGGGTTTTCTAACACCAGAAGTTACTACCTAATCTGAAGGGGAAGCGGCGTAGATTCTCCTCAAGATCCAAACATTTCTGGTGCATTGTAACATCAGAAGCTCTTCTTTTTTGTTCACCTGGTGGCCAATACGAATGACAATAGGATAGTAATCTGTTGATGTCAGGCGGTGGCAGAAACCATTGCTAGGGTATAGGTTGAATTCCGAATCATGCCTCTGAGAACGCGTTCCTCCTTTGACCTTGTAACCTGCGTGAAAAATACAAGGACAGGTACAGTAACCTGTTTGTGGTAGATTTGCTTTGCAGGTATGAGACATTCTCACGAAGGGACATATTACGCCGATGTACCGGTGGGGGAATGAACGAATCTTATAGTAGGACAAGGTTTGTTTGAAATGCGGGGATTCTTTCTGATGTCGTTTATTTATTGATTTTTGGGTCCTTGCTATATTTTCGTTTGCGGCTTGCCTGTCTCCGTATTTCATCGGCTATTCCCCAGAACTGCCTCATCGGATGTGAACCGACACCGAGGCTACGAGGTTGGCGAGTGCAGTGACCAATAAATCGACAAAGTCGGAGTCAGACCCTTTCCGCGCAGAAGTGCGACCATGCGCTAGCCAGAAAATGTGGGTTTTTACGCGTGACCGGAGAGGCATGGCCGCGAACATCGGAACGAAGAAACCGAAACCCTACACACGCCCACAAACGTCAGAATAGGTTCGGAGTCGAGATTGCACGACAGGACGAGTGTGTGCGTAAGCGAAGGCGAGGGAAAGGTGACAAGAGTGGTGGGCCACACCGTAGTCCCCATGCAAGGAGCATCTTTTTTTTTTCCCCGAAACATCCGACGTGCCCGAGATAAGCTTATAGAACACATTTGGTCTAATTGCTTCAATACCCTGCTTCTAGCGAGGACAAATGAGCGTAAATGGATATAGATGTTCACACCACTGTCGTGATTAGGGGGTTTCCACTCACATTGCAAGTTTCTCTTGCAGTGGGAGCATAGTTTCACTCGTTGATGCGTTGATTCCATTTTAGTACTGGCCGGTTTCATTGACTCTTCACACGATGACGTTGTAGATCGAATGCGCCGATCTTGAGCATCACCGGCAATTCTCGGATAACTCAACCACCCGAGGATCGTTGCCAGCGACAAGAAGTCAGTTATGGAAGCATGTGAAGAGGGCTGTGGGAAAAGATCTTTTGAAGTTGCTTTCGAATTAATAATTTGATAGTTTTCCTTGCTTCGCTAATCCTTTGAAGAAATAGATTGTTCGTACATCTAGAAGTCATAATGTACGGCAGTGCAAGGACCCAAAACAACATCTCTTGGAGGCTGTCATGAGTGGGAACATTGTATATTCGGTTGTTCTCTGGACCGCTCAGTCACCTCACGCGTGTTCTCCGATCTTCTATCGGGCTGAGGTACGCATTATGATGTGGTGAGTACACGTGCTTTCCCTCCCCTTTCTCGTATTCCTTCCTGGTGGAGTCGTGGCATTCGTGTGGCCGACCAGCGCGGTCTGACCACAAACACTTAATAAACCCGAGCGGGACCAAAAACGTCAGAAAGGTCGCAACTGCCACAATTGAGGTGATGGCGCTGAGTGACTGTGTAAGCCTGTGCTGAAAACGTGCTGATTGCCTTGTCTAGGGCGCGATTGCGCCTTCAAAGCGGCCTTGACGTTCTATCATTATGGAATTTCCCACATAGCGAACATCACATGCTGGTAGTATCCGGATATCTCATGCCCTGATCGCAAAATACAAAGGGACAGTCGGCACCTGAAGCTATCCGTTTCCCAAAGAAGCGAAGCTGCGTGAACGGTACTGACCCAAACACAGCTACGAAACTCACTCAGGCCCCCATAAGCTCACTGCCTACCGGCATTGATATTCATTTTACTTGACATCGTCCTTAGTCCCCTGTTGACGTGGGATATATTTCATTACGTTCATCAGTTATCTTGTCGAGTGGAAGACCAATTTATCATTTTCGTGAGCACAAGGGGGCTGATGAGATGGACAATAGGTATTCTGCGACATTCACGGAGATCGCAGTTCCGTGCTCTGAGAAGCGACGCTACACCCAACTGGAATGTTCAAATAAAGACGGGAACAAAAATTCTAGCTTCGAGGTCGCACCTGATCGAGTGGTACCCCGAATATTACACGCGCATTCTGGGGACAAATGAATGTCGGCCACCCCGTTCCTCCGATAGATCCTACTTCATGTGAATTATTTACTGAGACTGAACGCAACGTGTCCGTTCTCGTGATGATGGCGCGTCTATCAATAATATGTCAGTTGTTGTTATCCCTTGCCGACGCACAGACTCATCCGGTGATCGCCGGTCCACGCAATTTCCCTCCCTAAGTCTCTACTGGATGTTACCTATTTTATCGATTCTCGGGCTTCGAAATATGAAACAAATTCAGTTCTCAAACCCGAGATTCCCAGTCACCGTTGATGAAGATACCTATGATCTTTTCACACCAGGCTGAAGTGCTTACGCTCGCTCCCGAAAACAAAAGAACAAGGAAGGCAGTCCTTTCCATGCGGCTACAGCAAGTCTTCTGTTGGATGATATCATGCATGCAAATTAGAATCTGACAGACTCATGCCTTAAATACCCCCACTTCTCCACTTCTAGAACCTAGAACTCTCCGAGATCACTGAGTCAAATGGCCTACAACCTACATGACACGACGCCAGTAGATCCGTATGTGAATTCCTTTGACTTTCTTACTGCGATCTAACACGTCATTAGCGCCGAGTTTCTGGCATGGATGCTGGTGGACCCCTTTGTTGCAAATCAAAACTGTCGTTGGAACATGGGATATAACTGCGACTGCAACGCGATCCTCAGCTCAGAACCCAGTCAGGTTGCCGCACACTTCCGTAGTGAACACGGCATCACCATGGGTGACACTACCGAAACAGTGGTCTGTCTGTGGCACGGTTGCCACGCGCGGCCGATGCAACGGAGGTGCCTGACAAGGCACATTTTGGCCGTTCATTTGAGGCTGTTAAGATGGACATGTCCTGTATGTAGAGGAATGTTCTCACGCAAAGATACCCTCCACCAATGTCGATGATATGCATGGGCACTATGATGATACTAGTCTTCTTCGGTTTTATCCTTTCCCCCTATTTCAACCTATTCGACGTACTTCTTCCCTGAACGCATACACTGATATCGAAGCCGAGCTACCAAGTCTAAAAACGTGACTTCTAACTTTGACGTTATATGTCCGTCACAATAGATATCGGGCTTGTTTGACAGGATCCATGCTGTTCAACGTCCTATAGTAAAAGGTGTCCTGAGAGTTATGCGATTCTCGTCAATAGGAGAATATGTAAGCACCTAATATTTATATGTGGAGAAATCCGCCATTCACTTGTTCCGGTTAAGTTGGCGGAGATTTCCATGTAGTTCGTCAGAGTCGAAATGTTCTCACCAAGGGATCGACAGGGATGCAAAGAGATTGACGATGATGAATTGGAGCCGTCGAGAATTCCACATGGAGATCCTCTTGCAAATTTTAACATGACAGAGTGACTCGGCCACATCAGCTCCGTTGAACGTACTCAAAAAGAGAAAAACCTGTCACTTCACGGTGTAGCGACCAAGTCGACCGAACAACGAATAATCCCTTTCTCCGCCTACCAGAAGATGTGCATCAGACATACGTGTGGTTTGGAGATCGTACTCCATTCACTCGCATAAAAATATTGTGCATGCAGCAGATCCAGTCAGGTGATAGCAATGTTGAGAAAGGAGACCGAAGAGAGTTGGAGAGCTTGCTGTAAGCACTCCGGCTTACCTAGGTCCCGTAACTAGTACATATACCGTCCGTGATACTGAATGGTGGTCATTCAGTATTTCCGCCTTTTGGCTGTGCGGCTAAGCGCGGCGGTCTAGTCGTCACACTTGCAACGTTTTTGACAGGCGGCACCCAGATTACTTAATGAGCCCAAGAATGATTCTTGCGGTGAGTCAGGCCTTCAGGTCCAACTCACCTACGGCAGCTATTAACTGTGTCAAGGCACGGAAAATGATTTCCGGCTGTCACGGTATGATGTACTTAATGCGGTGACATAGCCACTCTGGCCACTCCCAAATTCCTTCTTCTTTCAACTTTTCAACTGTTCAATATCTAGTCCGATAGGCTCCATTGTCGTTCTCGTTTGGTCGGGATTGGGCTTCGTTGACTTCCAGTGGCTGTTCTCTTCCGGCGTACATTTTCCCTTGGCACGGATCTAGATAATTTTTACTTACACTTATCCTGCGATTGTCGCAGTGGTGAATTCAATGACTCCGGGTCGAGTTCATGTGTCATCATCCAGTGCATTGTTTAAAAATGTATGTTATGAAATAAACATGGTAATCAGTTGATTGGCTTAGGACGAGCATGTGGGTTTCATTACGTCTTAGTGAATGCTGGTGAAGAATAGTACATGTATATATGCTAAGTACGCTGGACTGAAACACTGTTTTAATCCTGAAGTGGATCCTTGTTTAGTCAAAAAAGGATATCAAAAGACAGCGCGAGTTGGAATGCCTTCTTTGAATCGGAGGAGATGGTTGTGAGAACAGGTAATTTTTCATTTAAGGGCTCCTTCCCCAAACAAGTAAATCCGATACCGAAATTTGTTTCCGATCAACTGCTGGCAGGGGACAACCTCGCCGCATCACATGCGCATCAACGTGAGCACGCCCGTGCTGCGGATTAATAATCCCTTCCAGTGAATCATTCATCACAAAACAAAGAATACAGCAAGAGGGCCGGCGAACAATTAGAACAAGATGATGAGCCAATAGCGACCCGTTCTTCCCATCGCCAGATGCTCAATGGTTCAAGACAGTGCCTTGCGTTTTACACCGGTAAACGTGCCGTCTATCGGTATATTTTGCCCGCCCACCAGCTGTAGCAGTGCCTGCATAGAACGTGTACATGCCTTTTGCGCCTGATCATGTATTCCCATCCTTGTCTGCATGCGCACCAAGCTCACTTTAACAGAGATGTGTGAGAACACGATCAAGCAGGCGTCTGAAAGTGTTCAAGAAAATACCAAATGATATGATCTAAGGCATATACATACATAGCTGAGCTCAAGGGATGGCAAAAGTATATGGAATAGCACCATTGAACTAAGCCGATTCAAAATGTGAGTGGTAGTCAGGAGGGTAAAGTAACACAACCGCTGCGGCTGAGCGCACGTATATCAAGAATTCTTGGCCGAGAAGGCCGAGCGCCCAACGCTGAGTACAAATCTGGCCACCCGTCGGATGTATGTAATCACATCTGCTAAAACTCAGTCTCGCACCCGCACCCTTTCTTTTATCCTTATATATAAGATAAGTAACGCCGCTACGGATCACTGACAATGCTGCACGCGCGCAGGGCATTCACAACATTTTCATGGGAATTAGCAATACATTGAGAGCCCGGAAAGAACCGTGTACATAGAAGGCTCAAGGCAATTCGCGAAGAAGGTACTTATGTGTCATATATCATCGACATCCTCGAGCTCACTGAGATTCAGTTCATGATCGCATCGCTTTATTTTTATATTCTCCGCTCGAATGTGCTATTGAGCGGCACGATTACTTCGCCCGTGGATGCACACACAATGATCCGACCAGATTGGCACGCGAATCGGAAGTCCGTTCTATGCCCATCCTGCATCATTTATTCCGTTCCTGGGCGCGCGGTAAGTTCCCGAGTAATACAGCTTGACATGATGACAAACGTGGCGGGGGGAGCGGATGTGGCTGCAGAGTAGCAAATGGAAAAGATATTTTTTCTGCGACTCAGACACGCGTGTCGTCGGACAGAACGATGACGAAGCGGACCCACATTTTGACGATGTAAGTTTACCATCTCCATCATCAATGTCCTCGCATATCCCAAGAGACTACCTTAGTAGGTATGTTTTGCTGGGGAAACTCAGCCCTCGGGAAAACACTCCACTCCGGGCGTCAAATTTCCCACTCTGGAAAAAGAGGCCGATGCGAGGTTCTTTCCAACAGTAGCCCTAGAAGGAGGGTTCGGGCCTCTGCTCACCGCTGCGTAGCTGTCAAGTGCTGCGGGCTTGGCATGTATTGCATTTACAACGCTGTCACCGACCCACGGAGACCAATCTCAAATTTACATCGAAGATAGGTGATAACGAATATGGAATAATGTGAGGATGGGAGCAAGCCATTTTTATCCTCCGTCCAAAGTGCGTCACAGCTTAACGCGCTGATTTGGAGTCCATGGCCTGTCAGACCCTGTCGTCATTCCTACAAAGTTTTCTGATCCGGCAGTTCAAGTTCCTCCACCTCGATATATCCGTCGGCGGAGCAGTAATCAAGGAGCCCGTGATCCATGAGGGTCACGCACTCACGCTCCTTCCCCGAATACAAGGGAGTCTTCCTTTGGCTATAGCTATCTTTTTGTTTGCCGGAATCAAGACATATCATATTAAAGAGTCGACCAGTCAACACTAGACCAAACTGATTCCACACTCCCACTCCTGAGTCTACCTTACAGTTTCGCTACCCAGAACGTCGCAAAAATGTCCTATCAACAAGATAATGCATCAATCAATTCGTATGTAGTTTCACATGTGTTCCCTAACATATTATAACCAGCTTGTTAGCAACGAATTTTTCGAATGGATGCTGCGCGATGTCTTGGGGACCAGTCAAGATTGCCTCTGGCCCGTTGGGGACAATATCCATTGTCATGCGGTCCTCAGCTCAGATCCCAATCATGTTGCCGCACATTTTCGGAGCCAGCACGCGATCACCGCAGGCTATACGACAGATAGAGTCAACTGTTTATGGCGAGGTTGTCATATGCAGCCGATGCAACGGAGGTGCCTGATCCGACACATTTTGGCTGTTCATCTGCGTTTGTTGAGATGGAAATGTCCTACTTGCGCAGGAATGTTCTCCCGTAGGGATACATTTCATCGGTGTCTAGCCAGGCATGATGAATTTTGAGCCTACTTACTGGATACCAACCATCTTTCGATGTATATACTTGTCGTTCTCCTTTCCGAGCCTTTCGCAGAATTATCTTAAATTTTAGTACTGGGATTCCAAAACAAGCGCGATCAGAGATCTTATGCAATTTAATCGTGAACGTGCTGAGAACGTCGATACGGGCGAACCGATGGTATTGTGCTTCCATCGGAACGCTTCTACAAGTCTGAAATCACAAACAGCACCACTCTAGCGGATTATTGCAATGATGGAACGCTTACCTATTTATATAGGCTAAAGCACATGTATATGTACTGACTCCCGGTAACCCGGAAAGCTCCGAATATTGTTCACGAAAACACTTCAGAGGAACGGAGGGGCCCCACGGAAATGGAAACAGAAGTGGGGATGGTTCCGGGATCAAGGAATCGGAACAATCGAATCTTTTTGTTTCCCTCCAACGTTGCGCCGGGCATTTCGTAAGTTTGACCATGTACTAGTTATTGCATGATTATGGACGCAAACTTCTACCCTTTGCGTTTCAAGGAAACCAGAGCTTAGCTTTCAGCATCAGCTAAGATCCTACAGAATAAAACATGGTTAGAACAGAAGATGGAAACTGGAACCGCAATTAGCACTTGTTATCATCAACTTCGCAAACCTAAGATCGCCACATTTTCCTTCACTTGTACTCTCGTGGCGACCATCATCGTAGATACAAATAGACGGAAATACGACATAAGGACCCTCCGGGAAGGCGAAGCGTGATTCACGGAACGCTACTTCAGACTTGCCGTTACTTGTGATAAACGCCGACGAAGTAGATGAATTTGAGATGATCAAATAAGGTTACAGGTGCACAGTGACGCGAAGGCCAGAGTGAAGGCGAAGGCCAGGTTTCCTGCGCAGATTTTGGCAAATTGTAGTTGTGTTGGAGCCTGCAAACAGCGGTGAGTGCTGAGCGCTGGTGGACCAGATTTCGTTCGCCGCTTGGTTGTTTCACTTTCTTCGTTTATTTTTGTGCCGGTGATCCATCGTAAACATGTGCATCATGCACGGTTCCTTACAGCCTTCTGCGGCAGTGTCTAGACAAGGCTTCTCAATGTTATACACAGCGTTTAGGCCGTTGGGACAGTGCAGACCGTGACGACGATACAATTCAGGTCAGCACATGCGTCAGCCTCGTTGTTTCGGCTTTCTCTCCCAGCCTTCAACCTTCAAGCGACGCTGCAATCCCAAAGTTTCGTTGTTGAACTGTTGCCACGTTGTATCATCCCCCTTCTTAGGGCCGTTCTGTCGGAAGGACGAGAAAATTCTCAGCGCCCAACCAGTGCCACTTAGGAAATTCGCCAATATAGCAAGGCCTTCCGGACATCCCTGGACCCATAGACCGCTAGGTGCGATGCACACCCATTACTGTTCAGTAGTTATGTTGCAGCGCAGGCGCCGGGGTTCTGCCATGACACGAAAATTGACCGGAAGCGACAATATTCAAACTTACAGAACACATGATACAGCGTAACACGTCTGTGTAGGCTAGGCAGAATCAGAGTAAGGTTGGAAGAGGATTACTCTGCGCATATCTGCTCGGAATATCTCTCTCCGTTCGGCGCTTATATTCACGTCAGATCTGGCGATATTCCTGAGATTCCAGCTGGTTATGCATCTTCACACGTCCTGGACATCGAACGCTATGTTTCCGTATCACCTGCTCTTCTCACTTCCGTGATTTCCGCTTTGCTCTCTCGTCGTGCATTGGAGCCTTTTGACATTCACTCACGTATTGTCTCAATGTCGTCATGCGAGGTGTCTTCCGATAATCTCCATTCGTTGGTCATTGTCCCCGACGTTGGCCGTGAGGTGAAAATCGATCCCACCAGTCAGCTTTTCGATCCTCGCAAGACTTATGTTCTCGTCGGTGGTTTCAGCGAGCTCGGGGTGCGCATTACAGACTGGATGGCGAACCACGGAGCTCGTCACGTCTTTTTGACAAGTCGTCGCGGGCCAAGAGGTGTTAGGTGCATGCGCGCTAGGGGCATTCAGGTCATCGCTGCCGATGCACTCGACCAGCAAAAGATGTCAGCAATCTTCGCGCGCGCCAATGAGACCGGGCCTATCGGAGGCATTTTTGTCATGGCCGTTGTTCTTCGCGACAGCAAGTTCACGAACCTGACGCAGGAATCATTTGTCGACGTTCACAAGTCCAAGGTCGCCGTCTTCAGTACTATCCTAAGTACATTGATCCGTCGACTATGGATTTTATACTCTTATTCTCTAGCTGCGGATCTGTGTTTGGCTATGCGGGTCAAGCTACGTATTGCGCCTCACAATTATGGGTGCCTTACAAGTCATCAGCCGTTTTAGGGGGTACTGATCGATCATATAGATACTTAGACCGTATCGCGGACACCATTCCCAACACCATTTCCATGTCCTTGCCACCCATCACTGACGCTGGCTTATTTAAGCGTCTCATGTTCGCCACCAGGGGAAAAGCAAACACGGCGCAGCTCGAGAAGATGGGTGTGACGACCGCGCAAATGTGCAACTTCATCGGCGGTGCAATCATTCGCAAGATTGTTCATTATGTGCCGATGCTTTCCATCAACGACGTTCCAGAGACATTCCCTACTTGCGAACCACTGCTGTATGGTCATTTATTACAGAAGCGATATATCTCTTCCGACAACACTGGAGGTAACGAGAATAGCAACGCGGAATCCCCTGTTTCGTTACTTGCTGCGTTGTTAAGCATGGACAACGAACAGGTTAATGAGAACATGCTGATATCTAGCTTTGAACTCGACTCTCTCGGAGGCGAGCTTGCAAGGTTTCCAGCCAACTACTGTTCCAACATTTGTCCTCCTAGCTACTCGGTACAGCAACCAACTAAGATCACGTCTGGGACTTCAGGTTAACCAGATCGATCTCCTTGGGTCGATGACAATCTGTTCGCTGAACAAAATGTTTGCCAAATTTGATCCAAGTGCTGGAAGCAAGAGCCATTTGGCGCCAAACGATGCACTACAAAGTATGGACATGTGCTCGTTCCCATCCTCGACCATTATGTTGCGTATGATGAACCCTACACGACGGATGCATCTCCTCATCAGTATCGCATCTGGTTGGCTTAGGTACGGCACTTACGATACCAAGTGTAGTTGAGCACTTAACATTGGGTTCCATCATGAGCGCAACGATTCTGCCGGATGGTCTGCGACTAAGATCGACATGTCTCGTTCTGGAGCCATCCAACGCGGCACCCATGGAGGTTGTCTCGTCACCATAAGGACCGAGATGTCTCTAAATGTTAATCGCATGCTGGAGGCCATAGCCGAAGTGGTCCGACGCCACGGAGCGCTGCGTACTGGATTTACCTGGAACGAGGAGCTCGGAAAGCTCAAGCAGACTATCTACCCGGACGTTGACTTCAATGCGACTGCCATCGATCTGTCCAGCGAGCCCGTATAAAACGAGCCTCACGCTCAGTAATGAGTACAAATTAAAACTGGATCGTCCGCCTTTACTGATGTTCACCATGTTCTGTCTTGGAGGCAACTCGTGGGCCTTCAATATCGTCGCACATCACATGACTATGGATGACGCTTCCCTTGCATTTTCTTTTATGAAATGTTCAAACTCTACTCGGAGGGTCTGAGAAGCCTGCCCGACGTCGCCATACACTAGTCCACTTCAGTGACTGGGTCCTCAAAGCTCCCGAACGCAGGGCAGAGCTTCGCAAACGAGATCTTCAATTCTGGTCTGAAACAGTCCATGTCACTCAGCCTCTTCACCTGACGCTAGTAGCTCCTTCGGATCGAGAGTTAATACCGTTGACGCAGGTCGAAGCAAGGATCAATGTTATCCCTCTCGAACTGTATCTAAAGCTGGTCACGTCGGTTGCCGCCACGGCGTTTGCAGGATTCTTTGCCGTATACAACATCCTTCTTCACAAATACTCTGGTCAGAAACTGTTCGCCGTCGGAACCCCTGCCACTCAGCGCAACATGCCAATGTTGACGTCGGTGATTGGGTGCTTTACTAACATGCTGCCCATTAAAACTACCGTCGACCAAACGCAGTTCTCTGCTGAATATTTGCAAGAATTCATGGTTTCCCTTACGGAGTGATTGGCGCACGATGAGGTGACATACGAGGACATCGCCAGCATAGGCAACCTCGGTCAAGGATGCGTTAAACACTTGTTCGCTCCCGCACACATCAACGAAAGTATCTTGCAGGTCAACTCCAACAACATTGCCGCCACGTCTACCATCTTTCTTCCCAATGGAAACGACCAACACGAATCCATTTTTACTGCACACCCGAGCAATGGGCATGTCATCTATCGATTCGACAACTATATATTCACGGAAAAAGTTGCTTGGAAGTTTTTGGGAGCGTACGATTCTCTGATAGAGACACTCGGGAAGAACCCCGATAACAAAATTTGTGACATTTCTGTCGTCGGCTTGTAGTTGTCCGACGGTGTGCATTAAAGCAGGTGGTCCCGTTCGCTGCTGGGACAGAGAAGAGGAGCGAAACTAGATTACGGTTTCAATCTGGAAAACTAATAATGTGCATGCCCAAAGTGCTAGTTGTCTACCATTAGTAGTATCAACTGTTCGTATGTTGTCTGACCTGCCTAGTCTCGAGGGCGATGCTGTAATCGCTAGGTCCGTCACAGTCACCACATAGAAATAGAAAATGCTGATAGCACGGCTTACTCGCCGATAAGAAGTACCGGGCAGCCATCCTTCACTGTGTCGCATGCCCATTCCGGAGCTAAGTCCCCTTGATAGCTTAGTGAGCTCATCTAAATAACTCATTGAATTGCCTACCAGAAGTTTCGCTGCTTCCCTAGCCTTTATTAGTTCTTGGATGCACATGGCATCAAACACTTCAGTCAACCTCTATAGCAAAGTCCAATTCCAGAAGATGATACCTCGGACTAGTCAAATAGAGTCAAACTCGGAATGCTACAAGCCCAATGACATGTTGCCGAAGAAGCTCTAAGTCAGCGACACCGGGGGGAAAGACCCATAGTCTATGCTTTGTAGATGACTGAATCCTGTCAAGAAATGTTATAAAGCCTTGCCAGCGTTAGTTGGATTGCCGGATCGAAATGAGTCGCTTCGTCTTCAGATATACCGGCAACGAATTGGTCCGAGATGCCATTAATAAACACTTGGTACGATAGTTTCCGGGCTCGTCTTTTCCGCCCGTCGATGCCAATATTAGCGATGACAGCGAAAGCATAGCAACGAGCTTCGTGAATATCCGTTGCTAGAGATGAAACTATTGTCTCAGCCGAAGTTTTCGAAACAGACGCGATCCTATACCGCGGCGGACCTTGTTCCTCGGAACTCATACTAGTAAAGGCCCTTGTCGTCGGATCCTAGGATTTCAAGGAGATTTCAATTAACCGACCCTGACGACAAAGGGGACTTGAGTATACGTAGGTTCGAGAGTTTGGCCGTACCCAGTATTTTGCTCTTACAATCACGACATAATAAGCCAATGACTAGTGACTAGTGACTAGTAATCCACGGGGGGTTGTACTGTAATGCAAAGGCATCACAGCTTACAAGGCGATACACAGTACCGTAAGGACTAGCAAAGATGATCGATGATCGCGAAACAGCAACTATGGACAGTAGAATCAATCTACTATTTGCAGGGAAGAGTTCTGATCGACAGCAGAAGGAAAGCGATTAAAAACAAGGATGGGAATATTGGTCAATGTGTGCATAGGATAGAGTCAACACTAGTAACACCTGCGCGCTAGGCTCTCGCGTTTGAGCGGGTAAAACGGGTTCGAGTAGGGTAGTCATCGTACTTGGTACCCATATGAGGCAGTCAACATCAAGTTGTGGACACATTGAAAGCTCAGCTCTCAACATATGCGACGTGCGAGAGTGGTGACTTCCTGTCCGCGACGCACGGAATTCTCGTGCGTGGTGTGAACGTCCGATGCATTCTTTCCTTTTCGCGGACTGGCTCGCCATCACCACGTTGTAAAGCCTGATAGGATGTGAAAGACAGGGAACGGCCAACATTGCTCCCGTGCTCGATAACTTTAAGGGACCGTCCGCGCAACCGCGGCCTACTCCGATCCCGATAAGCAAGTGTAAGGGAGGCGACCAGCTGAGGCATCGTCAACGTGTGAACTTGAGCGCTAGGACACGTCGCTGCTCGTGCCTGTGGCGAGGGTGAGCGTCGATGAATGCTCAGGTGAGATTGGCGAGGTCGTGATGGGATCTCGAAACGAACGTGGGGTCTGAGAGACGTAGATGTAGATGAATGGATAACGGAGGTGCAAGAGGGTGACTTGTGGACCGACTGGGCCGGATTGCTCCTTTCTGGGTTCAACTCGGTAGAGAGAACACCTGGATCTGACAGGTTCAAAGACGGTAGTGATATACTCGGGGACGAGATGCGTTGCAGAGGATTGGGTAACACCCTCCCTTCCGTGCAACCATTCTCGGCTAGCCTCCTTTGTATTTTTTCAATCAACAAGCGGTCCATGGCGTCAAACTCACATCGTCCGGTGAGTAAGTCTGCGGAGGAGTCTGGCGCGCCAGCAGACTGGCGCGCTTCGATACCACGCAGGATGCTCCGGTAGACGATACCCAACCATAGTAGTTCCGCCACATGATGCCTGCTTTTCCTGGGCCGTTTTTGTTTTGCCACTTTTCCAAGACCACCTTGTGACGATGAAACGGAAGAATGTGCTGAGCGACGTTTGCGAGGAGCCCGCCCAGCAATCGAAGAATGAGCATCTGGACAAGGAGCGCACGTGCCATCGAGCATGTCCACGTCCATGTCGCCATCCAATGGCGCGCATGGGAACGGGACAACGCTTTTCACGTCGGGAAGGTCCGGCCCCCAGGCATGTATGCGGGTGCTACCAGAGCAATCTCCTGGGGTACTCTGTGAGCAGGCCGCGGAAAAAGATATCGAGACCGTAGGGGGAGCTTTTTGAGTGACGGAAAACAGGGAGGGGGTAGAGAGGTGGTGGCGGGAAAGGGACGAGGTCGGAATGGAGGGTTCGACATCGCTCCAACCACAACTTGATCGAAAAGAGGTTGTGTAGACAAAGGCCTTCCGACGGGCAGGGTCACCGACGTGAGAAACCGAGTTGATGTTGGTGGAATCCGCGAGGGCCGGACGAGAGGCGGACAATAACGAGGGTTTGGTAGTCGGGGGAGAGGACGGGTGAAGAGAGAGGATGTGTGTGGCCAGCATTTCGGAGGATGAGTCCGACGGTCGTTGCACAGTAAAAGCGATCTGCAGGTGACGGCGATCGGACGATACGTGCAAATGAGAACGGGAAGTCGGGCTTCACACACTCAACGTTGCGATTATCAGGACGTGGCGGAGAACGCAGCCCTGCGCAGTGGGTTGTGTGCGAGTCAGCGGGAGAAGACCGAGACGCGAGACTCAATCCTGCGGGGGGAGAGAAGTGAGAGATGGAGGTGATGACGGACGAGGGCGACCCACCTTTTTGCAGGGACGACACGACGGCTGGGAGAAGGAGCACGGACGCGGAGCTCGCCTGGTTCGGGTTGGGGAACACGAGGCAGGCTTACATACATCATCAACCCCTGCGAGCGCAACTTGCCATGTCGACAATTTATAGGACTCAATCACGTGGCACCGGCGGCGGTGGTCCGGTGGTCCGCAGGCACCCGCCTAAGCGCCACACCCAACCCATTCCAAGAATTCATTCGTGCACAGAACAAGTGCTCGCCAGTGCCACGGTGCTCTCGAATTGGTCTGGCTCAACACGATGGCGTCGAGACCGGAACTCGCGGTAAGAATTTGCTCGGAACAAGAATGACATGAAAAGAACCGGATGCTCTTCTCTCGTTTTCTCGATCACCGCAGCCAGAGTTCATTGTGATCGTCATTCGGCGACTCGGTGCCTGCTGCCGCCAACTACTCCTGTAGGGAGTGTTATTTCTGTGTGCCCTAATAATCCTTGGAGCACATATGATATGGGCAAAAAAAGTATAGTGAATATTGCTTCGACGCTCTGGTTTCCATGAATAACATGATTGTCTTCGTGGCCCTGCAGGAAGTGTTTACTTTTCAAAAAACATTCCCATTCCGTAGCAACACTGTCTCGTCACCTGGTCGTCATCAAGATGAATTTCATTGCCCGCCATTAAGTACTGACACGTACGTCAAAATATCTCTTACAACCGGGAGAATAGAGAATTCTTGCACGAAGTCTTACGGTGGCATCCTGTCGTTCCTTTAGGAGTCCCACCTGAACGTCCGTATCAAACATCATGTTGACTACATGAAGGCATGTCACTGCACATATGGACGAGATACAGTGGCAACTAACTTTCGCTTGTCTGAGTCGACGGTGCTGGCTGACATTTGTACGGTATACGCCCCCAAGAGCAAACAACGTTTTTGACAACACAGTCGAACATACAGGGCCACGAAGCACAGTGATGAAAATAACCCGGGCGCCGGTATGTCCAAATGAAAACGAATCGGCTGCAAAGTCATACAATTTCCTGATTCCCTTTCTTTTCTGCGTCTTGGATGCTTCTCTGCGGATATCAACCGCGGAGATGCTCACCGAGCTCGAGTTCTGGAACGTGGCGAGGACATCGTAGGGCACAATTCTTTAAGTTGCTGCGGGACTTCAACCTTTTTTCCCTGAAGAAAAGGAGGCTGTTCTTACGATTGAATTTACGACAGTCGCCCAGAGACTTTTCCTTGTCATTGAATCTTTCGTGCACACGTCATCAAGAACGCTGTAGAATAAACGGACATCAAGTGAAAGTAGTGGTAGCGAGGCTTACCTGCAGTGGATTATCATGCCTCTTTAAGGTCTGCGGGTGGGGTACTCGATCTGTTGACGTACCAATTTTGGAACGTTTTTACAATCACAGCTCAGGGATCCACAGCCACTGCATTAATGCATGGACGAACGTCAAATCAGATTTCACTCTCTGATACTTCCTACATTAGACGCAACTTCCATCTTGTCATGCGTTCGTCTCCTGTGTCATGGCAACAGGAATGGCGTATATTGGATCCGCGTGACGCAAGGAACACCTTGGAGCAGCCTCAACGGGTGCTTGATCGAGCGCGCCGTGAGGCTGAGGTCGTGCTTTATTTGCGACACCTACTCGCCGGAAGGGAGCTGACTGTGCGGCTGACGGCCCGCTAAGGACGCGGAGCTCTTAAAGTAAAACCCACCGTCCTCTTCTCGTGTAGAGGAAACATTGGATAACTGAGCGATGCATTAGTAGACTCCGGTGTGGCTAAATGTTGTGAAATTCTCCTGTAAGTCTTACTTTTTGATGACTCGTAGCACTGAGGTCACTCGGAGAGCCATGAGCTATGTCAGGGTGACGTCAGCCGCAATCCTTCACTGAACTTCAAGGACATAATAACGAGCAACTGGCATTCCCATAGTGGAGATATGTACACTATCACATACCAACATTCAGAGGTATCAAAGTCGAATTAAAAAGTCTCAGGTTCATATTCTATCAATTCGGATACCCCAAACACAACTATACCTTTCTTTCTCACCTCTTTTCCTTCAGCTTGAACCACACCACACCAACCAAGACAATGCCAAAGCCGACAACAAAAGCAAACAAGACGAGGACGTCTCTGTAGTAACTGTTGGGCGCAAAACCAAACAACTAATGCAATGAGTAAGCAACAGCGGCAGACACAAAGAAAGAGACACACCAGCTCCATGATCAGTGAAGCAGAAACATTGACTGGGACACCTTGCAGGACGTCCTCGATCATGAGCCCAGACCCTACCTCATTGACACAAAGCGCTTCGAGGGTGTACTAAACCCGGGCCATGAACAAGAACTCTTGTATACAATACAAGTCTCACCTTGAGCGGACACAGCCATTGCAACCATCGGAGAACTGGTGGGATCGACGTTAGATGGACAAAGAATCCTGCGTACGTCATCTGATACAACGCCGTAAGAGCCGAAACGAGGATGGCGATCCCTCCTTTGTGGAAGACAGTAGCAAGGAAAAAGTTCTGCAAGGCACTTAAGTGAATGTTTGAATACATGAAACACACGTACAAAGAGCGTCATGACAAGGCTGTAGAGAACGAGAATGAGTAAGAATTTGAAAAAGTGAGACGCGTCGTGAGCGAGGCCAGCCATCCAATAGGTCCTGAAAGGACGTTAGGACCAAGTACAGAGTTGTCAGATGAAATTGACACACATCGTGGATACGATGATCGTCGGAAGAATGCGAAGGGGAATCACGTCGAAGAAGATGCGAGACAACAACCAGGAGGTAGGGCTGGCAGCAGACATCAGGTTTGCAGACATAAAAAGCATCTAGAAGAATACCTGTAATACAAGTTCGAACGCTCGCGAACAAAGAGCGGTCGCACTTCGACGATGTTGTACAAGGCGCTTAGAGACGAAAAGGCGATAAGGGAACCCTATTACGCGTTATGCTATTGTCGTCCACGAAGACGGATGAGCAACACACCAAGAAAAATAGACATCCTACACGTGACTGGAATCCAGCGATACTGAGTCCAGTATGGTAGTACAACCCGCCTAACAAGACAGTCTGAGTCCCAACATACAACTTATTTCTGGTCAACGCACCGCAGAAAGCTCCCAAAACGACGGAGATGGCCACATGTGTAAAGAACAGGGTCTTGTCCCTATATCGACACTCTATGGGCTACTCAATCACCTAAGAAAATGGGACACACCGACGAAGCAACTTCCACTCCCGGCCACATAGTACTTGAAACTGCGTGAGAAACGTTGTAGCATATACCCCCGAACTACGCTGGCTACGCATGATTAGCGCTTCCACGTCGGAACTCGGCTTCAATGCTGTCGTGTTTGTAGAATGCTGCTCATCTTGTTTACCCTTGCCAACCGTTGCAGCTGAGATCGGGCCATCTGTACTTGCAATTTCGAGAAGATAGTCTGCAACGTTGTAACCCTCTTCGTAAGCAGGTATCTCCGACCCCTCAGGGTCAGCACTTCGAACACTCGCGAAATGCCTCGCAGGAGCCAAACCACCTGGTCCAGAATACAAAGCTCGTCCACGCGATAGAAGCAAAACTGAATCGAACGAATAATAAAGACGCGAACTGCCAAACGTCAGAAGGAGACCTGGTAACTGCGCATGACTTACCTCGGCTGATGTACGCTACATATCACGGCAACGCCCAGATTGTTCTCTTTTTCGGAGCCAAACAGTCCGCCACCGCCACGAGCAACCTCCTTGAGAACACTGACAACGCGCCAGGCACTCACTGAATCCAAACCGCTGGTGGGCTCGTCACAAACCAATATGTCTGGGCAACCAACCAGTTCGAGGCCGATACTGACCCTACGCGCTTCGCCTCCACTGATCCCGCGGCCAGTTCCATCAGTTGCGCCTATCCTCGTATCTGCAACATCTTCCAAACCAAGTCTAGATATAACGGTCGAAACCAGGGCCACCTTTCGCTCGTGGGGCAAGGACTCGGGTAGCCGCAGACTTGCTGCAAAATTGAGCGCCTCTCTTACGGTCAAGACGGCTGGTAAGATGTCCGTCTGAGGGACGAACGCAACTCTGGGCCGTCGCTCATCCGTCAAGGGAGGGAATGCGATGGATCCAGTAAAGAACCCTGTTTTGTCCTTTCCAGCGATCAATTCCACCAATGTCGTCTTTCCAGCACCACTGGGACCAAGGATGGCCATGACCTCCCCAGCGGTGACGTGTCCGTGAACTGAATCTAGAATAGGTTTGTCGCCTCTCGAGGACCGGACAAAATAAGAAACGTTTCCCCACCGGACATCAATTCCGCCATTCTGGCCGCCATCAAATGGTTGCTTTCGGGCAGACCTTTGGAGAATCCAACCCCAGACGACGCTCGCGAGTCCAAGTGCGATTAAACCGCCTATGACAGCCAAACCTGCGATGACGCCGGGACTAAGCGAGTTTGAGCCCGTGGTCGCGTTTGGAGAAGTTGTGCCATTCGAGGAATTGATGACGGCTTGCGTGACACACTCCCCAAACACACAGTTTTGCAGTTCGAGCCCACCCGAGCCAAAGAGGTTGTCAAGGACTTGTTGTTGAAAGTGGCAGGTATTAGTATTATCGCAAATGATGGTGAGAGACCCCGAGAGGGAGTTAATAGTGGTTGTCAAGTTGGTGAGTGGGATGCCTCCGCAAAAAGACGTGTTGTCAACACATTGGCACTCGAGTGAGGCGCAGGTCCAGGTATCGGCAGTGTTGGTGGGCGTTTGATTGCAAGAGGACGCGGTGCAAGCGAACTGCTCGACGCCACCGTAAAAAAGTTGAGCATATACGGCCGAGGCACCGTTGGGGGACAAGAGTGTGCCGGACACATTGTGCAATGGAGAGAGCGAAGCGTTTAGAGTGCGTTGGATGTTGAGGGTGGACTGCAGGGGGTAGAGTGCTTGTAATGTGGGGTTCTGAAAAGGGAATGAGCAAGGTGCTTTGAAACAGCGAAGACGCACACACGTTGACTTGGCAGCTGATTTCGCCAGCTGCCCATACCCTGGGTGATGTATTGCACACCATGGTATCGTTGACGCCGACCGGCTGGGTGATCGTGCTGGCGCTAGCATTACCGCCTGCCGCGGCGTATGCGGCCTGACATGCAGAAGATGTCGCACAGACATTGCAACCTTCTCCAGTCCATCCGCTGGAGCACGAACAGCCGGCAGAGGTCAGGTTAGGAAAGCCGCCCGAGGCAGCCGAGGGGGGTGTGAGAGAACGATCGGAGCCATCAAATATAGTACCGCCGCATGCGACCTGAGAACAGTTTGCCCCGCCGAAGCCTACAGGACAAAGACAGGATCCAGATGAGTTGGACACGCCGAAATTAGTGCAAGACTGTGCGATAGAGACGGTGAAAAGGAGCGATGCAAAGCTGAGCGCACGCAGCGAGCATGGCGGCGGCATAACTTGAGGCCGGAGGCACGTGAGCCGGTTGATAAAGATCGCCATCACGTGAGTCGGGCGGGCCTGGCCGGCACTACCTTCTTGACTTGACCCTGCTCTGCGCCATGTTCTCAGCGGTAAGAGCGTCCTCTGTTTTCCCCGCGTCTCTGTTCCCGAGCATCTCTGCGGCAGATCTCTTCTTGGTGGTCTCCGTCGCCAGAACCGCCGTCTGAAAAATGCGACCCGACAAGCCCAAAGAGGAACCCTCTCAACCCCACGGGCCTCAAGCCGTGCGTACCTCCCAGCAGCACCGGCCGGCTCTATACTGACGCTAGGCAGGTGCTGCGCCTGTCCCGAGACCAAGTCCGCTCGCGATTCGTGCTTCCTGCAACATGGGTCTGACGAGGGCAAATGTGCGGAGCTGGTAAAGAGACATGCAGAATGCATGCGCGGCCTGGGATTTGATGTTTGAACGACATCTCATTTGCCCACATGGCAAGGACCGTACACCGCTACGCATGCGCATAAAATACTCGACCAAGCGTTGACTTCGTACTGCTGTCACATAGATTCGTCCCGCTCTCGAGACGCCTAGCCGGAAATCTACGGCGTTTCAAGTGGCAGATACGGTAGCGGTAGCTGCCGCTGTCCTGACGTGACTGCCTTTCGTGGAATGATGACACGACGTCGACAATATGGCCGGAAGAGACGTATCTCGCATGCAACTGTCAATGCTGTGTCCTTGGTGACGTCCCGCGTATCTGAGACAGAGGGCGCGCACAAATCAGATCATCTATACTGGACTAACCCGGGGAAAGCGACTCCTCCCTCGACTCGTCTTATTTATCCAGCGATTGAGATGCTTGACTGCGGAGTCAGTTGAATTTGCAACGCCCGGGTGTGTCCTCATGCTTGCATTCGATGCTCTTGAATTTGAAAGCGTCTTTTTTTTGCCGATGGCATCGTTCCTAACCAGGGCAACCGGAAACTTTAAGTTTCACCTACTGAGAGACTCTTCAAAAGGGCCAGGCCTGTGGCCTGTCGTCAGTCGATCCCATCCTTCTAACCCCTCTTTCGTCCACCATGCAATTTCCTTCTTTTGCCACCCTGCTCGCCTTTGCCATCCCCACGTTCTCTTACTCCACGACGTACCTCCTCTCTGCCAACCATCTGTACGACGAAGGATATACAAAACTCACAAACGTCACCTGCTCCACAGGCGAGTTTGGTATGATCACTAAAGAGTACACCACCTTCGATTCCATCCCCAACTACCCCTACATCGGGGCGTCATGCGTGATCAGAGGATCGAACGCGCGACTATGCGGTTCTTGCTGGGAGCTCGCGTATTCGCCCCACGAGGACATCGTCTTTCGTTTAAACATCACGATCATCGATGACTTCGGGGGGGAGGAAGACTATTTTAGCATCTCGGAGGCGGCCCTGGTTCGCCTGACGCAGGGTCATGGAGACCCAGGGAAAATTTATACGATTGAAGCGACTCGGGTCTCAGATGAGGGCTGCCGCTGAAGGAAATGCCAGGTACGCTGTCCGTTACCTTTGGGTGACATGTCGATGACAAATTCGTAGATTGTGGAATGCACACCTTTTCGATTGTTTAGATACCCCTCCATTCTTTCTTACCTCATCTTGCTTGCAAGATCTGACCCACCTTCCCTTTTACACGTTCGCTGAATGGAATCCTCGACCATCGTTTGTGAAATTTAGAGACACGATGACGTTTTTCTGGCAGTTCTGTGTTGCTTCGTACTTCTAATGAGTTTCAAATGTTATAACTGGCTAGTCTATGGACGTCTACAATCATAAAACTTAAGCCCAGTGTATGGATCTATTTCATTCCTCACGTCTGGACTGGTTTCAGCTCACAGAAAGTCGTATTATTCGTCCTGAGTCCACAATCCAAAAATGGGCAATGCTATAGGTTGCTGTGAATAGAGCAAGGACCGCGTACGGCGCGAGTCGGACCGCCGTTGTGCCCGTTCAATTCGAGCTTAAAACTGAACTTTGAATGGTCACTTTTGCCCGACAACTACTCACCTAACCCCTCTGTCGAGCGTTGGCTTGCTGGTGTAGTCTTCGCGCGCGCTCGCGCTACGCACGATCTGCGATGTACAGGCCAACGCGTAGTATACAAAGGTCAGCACGTAACGGAGTACATCCCCATCGCCTGGTACACCGATGCATCAAGATCTCTCCATTTGCGACTCCCACAATTACAGCGAGATAAGATTTCTCGCTCTCGCCCCTGCTACCTTCGCATTTGTTCTTCCCACTTTCGCGCAGAGGCCATTGCTCCCGACACCGATCCGTGACACCACGGACGACGACGCATCTCTCCCGTTGGACGACGTTGCTCCGGCGTGAATAGCCTCGTCACCAAAGGGTAAACGGCCCTTAGGATTTCTCCAAGCCAGAGGCGTCAGCGTGATTGGTTAGGACTTGTGCTACAATGTCACCAACCCCACCAGGAAAGTATACACTTTGGCAGTGGACAGTACAAGAGAGATTTCAACTTGTCGAGGAAGCGATGAACACCTTGACGGACGGGATTTCCGTTGAGCTTGGCGCTGTCAAGGTCATGTCGCCGAGGGCTGACAGTTCCTACTGTGGGCTGTAACTGCGCCGACGAGCTGATAGTCACGTACCTAAGAATTGCCTACGTTTTAGAGTCGCACTCAAAGACAAGATATAATATATCGAATCGTATTTCCTTTCGCCGTGTTTTCGAACTTCCGCAACTCTTTTTTTTTGTTCATTAAGGACTTTTTGCTCGGATCTGCTGGCGATTTGGTTTTCTTGGTACATCATGTAACCTATGAGTAAGACGATGCTCTGAAGTAGTTTTATATTACTTGAAACATATTATGCTTTACTTTAGAACGCCTGTGGCTGAGGCACACGCTCAGCAGCGCTGTCAGAGGTTCCCCTGGGCGACGTCGAAGCCGCCGAATGCCGAGCCAAGTGTACTCTCATGAGTGGATGACCGGAGACTGGATATCACCTCTGATGAAAGGTAGTAAGCGTGAAACACCAGATAAGACATACCTCCTTAAAATCCGCTGTGTCACACCATTTCCTCATCACAAAGTCTCTGTCTATCCTCTGACCTTCACTGATCGTCCCCGATGCCTTGTGTTAGAAAACCCAAGAGTTGCAGAGACACTTAAGTCAATCGGACTAGTGATCAGCATGGGTAAACCTGTGGGTACCACAAGGCCAACCTGTACCCTACCCATAGGTAACCCCTACCCATGAACCCAAGGGTTTCACTAGCTATGGGTATGGGTCATGGGTCCAAGGGTACCAAACCCAGCAGGGGTAACCCTTGGGTATACATTCAAACTGTAGGTACATTCTTGTGCTACTCACTACCAATGGCATCCCATCCACTTGGCAATGCAGCATCCTCACCCACTACATCATTCATTGTTGCTAGTGTTTGAAACACTCCAAGTGCAAAGGCCTGAACATCAGAGCTGAAACATGTCTTCTAGGGCTTTAGAGTGTCACCTTGGGCTTCAGCACCAAGGGCTTATCATTGATGTCTTGCAGGTGGAGTCTTAACACCTGGCCTTGCTAGCTGGGACTGAGTACCCCTTACTAGGTCAAGGACTTAGAGAGGACTTTCTTATCCCTATACTTTTGGAGGAAAGATCCAGGACTTCAAGACTGGGGATCCAGTCCTATCACCCTGGGGGTTTATATACGAAAAGACTATGTACACGTATGTACATGGGATCTAAGATATACTGTACAATACTTATATAAATATCCGTTATCATCCAATAAGAATACTCTAAGAATCTATAAGTCATAAATATCATAAGAAGCATACCATGCTATCAAAGCATGTTGTCATGACAAATAAGAAGTGTCCTAGTGCATGAGGCTAGCATGCACATCTAATAGATAAAACATAGCCTTCAAGGCTGTGGTCATAAGGGAAACCACATTCCAGTGTGGCAGATCTTGAGATAAATAAGATCTATAGATAGATATCAAATAAGACCCTTGATCCATGCTGCTGCTGCATGTCTTCATATACAGCCTTGCAATGGAAGGGAATCCCATGGGTCTTGAATAAATACCATGAGGCACCTGCATGGTGTGGCAGCATGCTGCAACCATGAGGCGTAGATAGGAGTGAGTCCTTGTGACTCATAAAGAGGGGTGAGTCCTTGTAATTTATAGATAGAGACCCTGAGTCAGGGAACAAGATTCCGGATCATGTTGTGACTCCAGAGAATATATAGGACATAAGGCAAGGCACAGCCATGCCATGAGAACTTGGTTAGGCAAGCCTAGACCCTTGAGGAACAGCCATCCTATGACTGGTGTGACTTGCATAAATAGGGTTCAGAGCTTGTTCCTGATCATGTG
>JBBPKM010000060.1:0-19938 GCA_038089255.1 Austroboletus rostrupii
ATGATTACCGTATCCGCAGTTTCTGGTTCCTCAGTTTCCTGTCCTTCGCGCCAGTAGCGAAATGGGCGGGCGGACAAGTCGATCTTGGATACTGTTTCTGTGATGACGCGCGTTCCAAATCTTATTGATTGCTCGCGGAATTTTCCCATGAGCTCGGGACCCATAATTCCTGTAGGGAAACCGGGGTAGTTCTCGACTAGATTTGGAAAGCGCGTCAGAGCCAGAGAAAGAGTGGAATATGAAGTGCACACATACTTTCTGTCGTGGTTGTGAGCTGGCCACCCGCCGCAAAACCATTTGCCATGAAACCCTCGAAGAGAACGGGATTTAGGTTGGCGCGAGCGAGGTAGACGGCAGCTGTGTGCCCGGCGGGACCAGAGCCAATGATAACCTGAACAATGATATAAACAAAACATGATACATGATACCTTTGCAAATTTTAGGGAAAATATGTACCACTTTGGAGTGCATTTTCGTGCTTCTAGGCACGACACCATTCGTGAGGGGGGCCATGAGGTTCGCGTTCCGAGATCGAGACGAGTCTTGCTTGATATTGAGCACCGATGCAAAGGCTGTTGGAAGTAACGTCGCCCTGAAGGCTTTTATCGGCGTGCGATTGCGTGCAAACAGGATGACGGATTAGAAAAGAAATGGATTATTGATCAGTCAACTGACCTCGGGCCTTTCTCAGATGCACGTGATTTTGCTCGGTCAGCTGATGGTTTAGCTGAAATCATGGAAGATGTCAGAAACATGTCGAGAACCAGTGTCTCGATTTAGCATGAAAGAAGGAGAACAAGAGCAGGGTCTGGTGCATAAGCCGTCACTTCTATTTCCTCACTTGTTGGAAGGCGTGACGCAGACGGGTCTCAGACTTGACAAACCCTAACCTTAGAATGGGGGCAACCCTAACTGGACAAGGCACGCTGTTCTTCTTCTTCCCACCACGGCCGTCTCCCCGTACTCTAGCTCTAGCCTCTCCTTTCTTCCAGCCCAGCTCGGCAGGTATCTATGGAGTACGACCGGAAATCTGCCGTTTCCTCTTTCTACGGTGCACGCAGGTCAATCGATGCCCTTAACGATGCATCTGCCCCAGCGAGTCCGAACAACAACCTCCCCAGGGGGGCAGCCCGGCCGCGGGCAGAATCACAATCTTCTTTTTATGCTGATCACCAATCTCGGGCGTCTCACGACCTACTCCATACCCAGTCCGCAGGGTACAATGTTTCTTCCTTTTTCGCCGCAGGTAGACAAGAACCGCTCAAGGGCGGTCGCGACGAGGAGGAAGAAGCAGGTCAACCGGACAACTGGGACGTATTTGCGGACTTCAACAACACAGGACCGAAATACAGCTCTGCGTTTGGTATCGGACAGGGGCCTGGGTATGTGGTCGAATGTACTGCTGCTTTCTTTGTGTGTATCGTTTATTGTGCTTCTTGGTGGAAAACAGGTATCGCCAGTTGCCAGCCTCTTTGCCCATGTCTGCGAGCAATGCCGAGGGCATCAATAACGCTAGTCCGACTGCACCGGTAGAACTTGCCTCGGTGCCTACTCTTGGGCCCGAATGGGAGCGTACAGAGATGAAAAAAATGACGAAATCAGGCAGAAGGGAAATTCAGAACGAGGAGCGTTTGGCAAAGTGGAGAGCGTGGAACCGAGGCGAAATAGGTCTCTGCGGAACCAAGTGGTTCACGAAGAAGTTCCTCGTGTTCTTCGTCTTCGCATGTTGCGCTATGTCAGTGACCATCCTCCCTTATTGTTCTATCGTTGAATTTTGGCTTACGATTGCCTGCATGGCGTCAAAACGATAGCGTTGCCATCGTGCTTGCCATTACGATCCCTCGCGTACCGGCGATATCATTCTACAGTGCATCTCCGTTGGTTGCTGCTACAGGCAACTTCAACGCATCAATACCCATAGAATTTTCACGCTCCCCGGCCAACTTCTCCTTCCCCGCCTTTGCAGAGATTCAAGTTGACACAACCAGCAATATCATTCCTCTCACTTTCAATCACATCGACGCTCAGGCATGGTATCCCCCTAGTAACTTCCAGATTGCCACAGGCTACTTCGGAAAAGTGACACTGCCTGCACATTCATTTCCTATCATTCAAATACCGCTCAACTTTTCATACATTGCTCCAAACGATACGGATCCCACCTGGGTGGCATGGTACAATGCCTGCAAAAACTCTGCGACGTACACAAATGGGGTCAGGCCCGGTGGGTTTTTAGTTTCTTTCCTTTGACATGGGAGTGCTAACGCATACTGATGTCTATCCGGAATATCTAGGCGTGAGCTTTGAAGTCATTCTGACGATGGACATCCAGGGACTGATCACGAAAACTACGTCATCTGCGCAAGTGGACGCCGCCGGATGCCCATTCGAGCTACCTCTCGACAGCGACTAAAAGTGTTCCCTCGGGCTATCGCACACTTATATTTCCTCCCTCTTTGGATACTTTTTTCTCCTGATTTCGATCATGCTGACTTTGAGTCTGGGTTCTGTGGGACATCTCTGTTTTCTCGCCGTATATTTGGCCATCGTTATTTTGTGGAGCATGTTTGATCGATTCCTCTTTCTCCTGACGGACTCGTTGCATGTGGGCACAGTTCACTACTCTTCTTCTTTCTTTTTGTGCGAAGAACTCTCGGCCGAGTCTTCATCAGTGTTCTTCGCTGATCCTTCCCCGCCCACTCCTTCAAATATGATTTACTGATACTTATTCCTTGACACTGACATTTTCTATCCTGTAAAGAGTATGTCGCTGAGACGACATGCAATACTGCCTGTGGCAATAATTTCTTCCTGCGTCGATAGTTTCGCGGCTGGTGAAGCGACGTAATTAGTACTTGTTACAAGTCTGAGAGCGACGGTGATGTTTGTCAAATACAAGCGAGTCATTGTACAGCATTCCGTAGGGCCACAACCGTGAGTGTGCTATGGGTATCAACCGAGCAAGATGGTATCATGCGAATGACAAAGTAACCAGGTCTGCGTCGAAAGACGACTAAAAATTAACGTTCACTCTTAGCATCAGGTGCTGGAGTCCTTAAGTCACCGCAGAAAGAAACGAGATCCGAGTCTCAACGAGATGATTCACGTTTCGAGTAGGGCCCTCTGGGGTGCATGCGGGCACTCCGGGGAGCACTGTGACCGCAGAGGCACGGAATACGGGGGAGGGTGGAGGGGAGGGGAGGGTTCTCCGTAGGGAAGGGGGCCTAATGCGCAGTTATCATAGGACGGCGGAGCCGTGCGAATAGACGGGGCCGCCTTTGCGACCCTTGCCTCTGTGTGTTCAAGAGGCCGTGACGTGGAATGACGTCCGTTCGTCGGGGAATAGATCATATAGTGGCCCGCGCCCGAGCCTGTGCTCATGTTGGAAGCAACGGGGTCCGACGACCTGCGGAGGTCTATACTCTGACTCTGCCATCGCTGTCGCGGTATGGTCGGTGGCGGTTGAGATGAACGGAAACAGGGGAGCTTGGATATGAACGAGCACACCAAGATGAGGGTGACAAAACCGACTACAGGGAAGGGTCGTTGCCGGGATCAGGAGGCGAGGATAAGAAAGAGGTGACGGATACTCACCCAAGCCGACGATGATCCCGACGATTGTGTTGGGTTGCATGCCCGCCGGCCCAGCAGAGGACGTCGGAGAGGGGGCGAGCACTAAGGGCGCCGAATTCTCCGAGACGACGTGCGCACGGGGTGACATTCCAGTCGTGAGGGACACGGCAGGCTCGCGAGTGGGGGCGATGGGATGAATCATGGGGGAAGAAAAGACATCAATGCCGGTGGTACTGGCTTATGAGTGCGGGTCCAATCGCCGGCGCATGCATGGCGCCGTCGCCGGTGATTCGGGAACGCGCGGTCGAATCGAGTTGTGACTCGTATACTATGTACCATGTATGTCCGCCACGACAGCCTCGAGTCCATGGACCCGGCGCTGCGGAAAAACTCGTCGGACTAGGTCGCCGATTCGGAAGACAATCACAGCCTGGGGTGTAGGCTGTGCGCAGAGCCTCGCTTCATCTTGTTAGTCTGTTCCAGAAAACTCCGTCGAGGTTTTTAGACGCTGGCGCAGAGTATGTACGCCCAAGCCATCAATGCATGAGTCACGTGATGTTATGGCCAATAGACTGTTTCCCGGTTCCTACGCACTGCCGAGTACGTCTACTACAAGTTAGTATGGGAAACAGCTATGTACGCGAGATAAGCTCCAGGATTTCGGGAGCGTTTCATGAGGTGATTTAAAAACAAGACATCTTTTCCCCCCTCATGGACAAGAGGTCGAGTCGAAATTAAGTTAGCGGCATTTTGCCCTTCATTCACGTCCTTGCCTCCCGGGGCCACTATTCTTCAGGCGTGAATCCTTGGTTTTCGGCCGAGATCCTCATACCATGCACCATCCGGCTTATGTGCGAGCCACCGCATTTTAGATTTGGATGCAGCTGATCAAGTCTGAGATGGCCAAGTACTATTATGACGACAAAAACAAGTGTGATGTCATGGCATCTATGACATCACTAAAGGTTGAAACAGGGCGTGCGCCTGGGTTCTGTGTTCGTCGCTCGGCTTTCGATACGTCCTGAGCAGCTGTTCATAGCAGCAGGTCGACATATAAACGCGTGTAGACGACCCCCTAGTCTGATCATATCAGCCGAACGTGCGAATTGTGGCGAGACCCTCCTATGTAATCATCGGCGGCACTGCAATACACGCTCACCGTCATGCCCCCCCAAGAGTCGCGACAAGACCTGGACATCGGTGCTTCTGCCTCGTCCATGCGCGCTCTCTGTTGCCGGCAGACACTGTCCTCTGACCGGGTAGAGTGCACCAAGTCCACAGCGTGCGCAATCATATCCTATTTCCATCCCACAACCCCATGCTGATCGAAACGAACATAGCGCTCCACATGCCGTCCCAAAGGCCTCCAAACCATTGTTGTCCATACCAAAATATCTCAGTCCTGCCCGACCAAATAAGCCTGTAGCGACGCTCATCCATCGTTGCCTTCTCTTCTCTGAAATCCTCCGCCTCATTCTTGAATTCATACGTCAGTTTGACGAGTTTTCCGAGAGCGAAGTCAAATCCGATCGCGCCTTGGGCAGGCGTACTCTCGCATCGCTTGCCCGAACGTGTCGTACCTTAAGCGGCCCTGCCTTGGATATCCTATGGATGCGTCTCGACAGCCTCGATCCACTGATTAGAGTATTGCCCAGGCGAATGCGGGCCAAGAAGCGCTGCTCCTTTGTAGTACGTCTAGATCAGTTTCTCACGACCATTATACAACCGTTCCCCTCAGGTTCGTATGTTTATGGGCGAGAAGCAGTGGTTGACGTTCCGAAAGTATGCTGTACGTGTCAGGTTTCTCCGTGGTCCCTGCTGGCGTGTCCCTGCCTCCGTACAACACAATGTCATCACCGCCCTCGTCCGGTACCCGAAAGCCTCTCTCCCTTTGCTTCCCAACCTCACGGAGCTCGCATGGAGCGAACTTAAAATGTCCAACCTAATTGACCCGAGCGTCTCTCTCATTAAATACTTTGCAGGTCCACGCGTCACTACAGTCTCACTCTTCCTTATTTGTTGGCCCAACCATGATTCCTCCGAACTCGCCGTCCTGGGTGATCTCCCCAATCTCTGTCCTAATGTCACTTCATTCACCGCATGTTTCCCCCGCTCGTCGTACAACGATCACTCCCGTGAAATTGGCGATATGGTTCGGCAATGGCCTCATCTCCGCGTCTTACGCAGCTGTGCGCTCTCCCAACCCGTCATGGACACCCTCACCTCCAGACATGCACTCGACACGCTCAGCATTGAACTCAACAACTCGAATGCGGCCCCTTACGTTGGTCAGCTTCCGTCACACGTTCACACCTGGTCGCTCGGTGGTAACAGCGCTGCTCTTTGTATGCGCTACCTCGAGACGATCCAGGGCAGCCCCACAGGATTCCACCTCCGGGTTGGTGTGGACGACTCAATAGCGGAGGACGTGGAGAATTTAGTTGGAGTCTTGCCGACGCGACTCGACACGACCCGCCTGAACGCGCTCACGATGGAGTTCACGTCATCGTACTGGAGCACACCCGCGAGCGACACCTTTTCCCTTTCGTCTGCTATGTTGTCTTCGATTTCTCGCTTTTCTGCGCTGCGGGAGTTGGACATTAGCACGTTTTGCGCGGCCGACCTGGACGACTACGCGTACGAGAGCTGGATCTCGGGGCTGAGGGCATTGACGAGCCTAAAGGTCGGCGTCGGAGATGTCACCAAGGCCCGCCCGGCCGCGACCGTGGGGGCAATGCTAACGGTGCTGAGGGCATGTCGACAGCTGGAGACACTATGGATCGTATTTGACGGGTCTGTAAGACTACCCACAATGACTGACAAGAGGGGAAAGCGACGGAGGATTCTGGAGAACACCGTGACTAATGTAGAGCCTGAACGACAAGGAGAGGGTTTTCAAAAAGAATTCGACGACGAATGGGGTGTGAGCAATCACCTCATTGCGCATCTGCGCGTCGGGCATTCACCGATCACAGAGGATGAGAAGGATCTAGAAGCTCTGACACGGTGTTTAGGAACGGTAATGCCACGGTTGGAGAGGATCCAAGCTGATCGATATACGCCGGAAGTGGATAAAGGTTGGCGGAAAGTACAGGAGATGTTGGTGAAGAAGTGGTGATGACTTGAAAGGTACATACGCGCACCTCTTGCTTTTTATTTTTTTTCTTTCCCCCTTTTTTCCGTGTTGCTTTCTTGCTTTCGTTTCTTACTTTTAGGTCCATGGTCGAATCATTGTTTACTAGCTTACATATTGTACAACTACAACTAGTGCGCATCATCTTTGTTTTAGCACTTGACCGTGTTCTTTTTACCTAGCCTACCGATGTACATCAGGGATTTTAGTCTCTTGGGTACTCGAGAATTTTCCTGTGCAGTAGTACAACAAGACGGATGAGCGAGCACAAGAACACAAGGGGCAAGTACACCGGAGGCTTGACAGGGCGCATGGATCAAACAAGAATTCCAAGCTGGGCGAAAAAAAAATCCCGATATGGCTGTAATACAAGTACAACGAAGAAGTAATTTGGCCTGAATATTGACCTTCTTGCAATTTTGGCATGGTAGACGCTTGCGGATCTACGGCTTGTGGTACATTTCCTTGAGCCGTTTGCTCACATAATCTCCCGCAACGATAGAGTTGTATTTCGCTGGCCTTTCAGCGGATACACAACTCGGTATGGCCTGAAAAGACATGTGTGATTCTTAGTACGTGCTGTTTAAAGCGCCACACAGACCTCGATGGTTACATCGTAATCAGTGCCGAAAAACAAGGGGATAGAGTATCGTTCCTTGCCGCTTTTATTTATGCTGCGATGAACGGTAGACTTGAAGACATCATCTATCCAAGAATGGGGTTTTTTTTTCTTTTGAAATGCCTCATTTTCAGAGAAGTACTCACTTGTCCAGATCGCAAGTTGATCGCCGATACTAAGATGTCCACCATGAGTAGTTGCCAAAGGTCAAGAAAGGACAGCTTACTTGATGACAAGTGTATCCTTGATAGCAGGTGCATCGATCCACTCCCTCTGTGAGTTCATGACTTGAAGCGCCTGAATGCCAGGTTGCTGCCAAAGAACAGTGAAGCACTAAAAAGCGTGACAGCTGAACACTTTCCCCCTAGTAGTCTGTGAACTGACCTCAAAGCTGTAAACAATATTGGTAAAAAGAATAAGAGAAGCGAGACAAAATCAATCACTCGGTGTGGGCTCCGATCCCAGGCGTATTATCTGTGACGTTTGGATGACCTTCCTGTAAAGGATAATGCAACACTCTCATAATGGCGGCGGAATTTCGCGTCTGGAAAAAAAAATTCAAAAGAAAAAAAAAAAACATTCCAGAGGATACATACTTTGTCATCGAAGAACGATTCGGGGAGTCCGAGTGCCAGAGCGAAAAGTGGAAACAATTTTCTGCCAACATTTACAGCTGCATGGCTGGAAACAACTTTTCAAGATACTACCCAACCAATGCCGTGGATTTACTGACTTACTAGTATTCCAAGACAGCTTCCCGAAACTCCGGATAATCATCTTTGGGCCACACATTGGCTCCTGCCATGGCGCCGTCATTTTGTCTCTTCTCATCATACACTTTTTCTTCGATTTCTTCCCATCCGACTTCAAAGCCTTCATGGAAATCACCATTTTCATTATTGGCTGGGTCGATGTTCCCATCGAGAGGCGGGCTATATCCTTTGAAATTGGCGACAGTCTTGTGGTAAAGCTTTGCAGCATTGAAATTTTGAACGGACAAATCAATGAACAGAGGACGGAATGCATACTTTCATTTTAGTCGCCATTGGGAGACTGAAGTAAGTTTGCATTGAAGAAAGAACGGTATCCAAACACGACTGGTCGATGCCATGGTTTTGTACTAGTGGTAGGATGGTGAGGTTTCTCAGTTATTCGACGCAGACAAGTACGTACCATAAAAAAATCCGACTTTCATGCAAGCATCTCTGATTTGTTGAGCGACAGCCAATCTTCCGTCTGATGTATCACCTTTGCTCAGATCGCTACGATTGGCAATCAAAAAATATTCACGAATGATAGGCTGGTGACCAGACTGACATGATAGGGATGCTGGTAAATGCACCATCTACACTAGCCGCAGTCTCCGCCAACGACATGATGCGAAGTTGTGAATCAGTGATGGAGCCTAGTTACACCCAATTAGGGTATATTTGCCATCAGTAAATTCACCTCTTACTTATTTGTACTTATGCGTTACTTATTTACACTTATAATACTTACTTCACTCACGCGTAGTAAAGAGAGTGGTGATTTAGCATGGAGGAAAATATCCAGTTGTTGCGGGAAATGGTGCGGGGACGAAGAAAGAACAGCTGTATTTTCCTTGAGCTACATAAAATGTTTCTAGTTACCAAGCCATGCGATAACAGCCTAGAGTGTTCGTATTGGCATGTTCGTGTAAAGGAGAAAAGTGAGCTTCTATTCAACTTGGTTTTGTGGTTTTTGCTTCATCGAGCCGCTGTGTGTAACAAGCGAGTAGGGAGCAAAGTGTTGGTTGAGGTCACATCAGACCGGCCCGGGTACGCGAGTTTAATTCCCTTTTATAGACGTAGCGGCCATCCGCAATTGACGCACGACACCTTATCGTGTACGCTTTAACTCAATCCCGCTTGCCGGCCACCACCATACCGGGGAAGCACGTCTTACAACGCAAAATCGACTTCAGATTTGTCTCCGAATCTATTCAACTTTTTTTCTCCCCGGGAAGCGACGTGGACTGAACGATATAGGCCCTCCTTTGATTCGACGTCCGAGCATGTCATCTCAGCTGAACGCCAGACGAATTATTGTTAATGGTATGTAATTTTGCTTGGGTTATCAGTTTTTGCCGTCTGGAAGCGTTCTGGTGGTTAACTCCTTTCGTCACAGTCGCCATACTCATAGTGTCGCAGGTGCGTGGACAGCACACTCTTCTTCCTTACTAATACTGAATCATCTTTGAAATGTGCTCCTAAAAGGTTGCCTTGCAATATGCCTACCGTGTGTGTACCATTCTTCTTTCCCTAGTGTCTTTTCTCACCCTCTTCTCATGGTCACAGTGGTTCATGGGCCAGAATTCGGTGGATAAAAAGACAGAGAAACACCGCGCGCAAATATTGGCCAAGTTGGGCAAGAAGGGACTCAAACTTGATGAGTATGAATGTGCGCGGTTCTGCGTCACTACCTACCATACATTAAGTGAACGCGTCTTCTACAGTATCCATAACTAAAGAAGTCGTGTGTCCCGACGATATCCACGTACACTTCAAAGGTATGTCCTTGTACCTGCTCATTATGAACGACTAAGTTTGGCAATGCAGACATCGCCGGCCTCGATCCCATTATTGCTTCCCTGCGCGAATCCATCATATACCCACTAATGTACCCCAATTTGTTCACGTCCTCTTCGCCTCTACTTAGCGCACCAAAGGGCGTCCTTTTGTACGGTCCTCCTGGGTGTGGTAAAACCATGCTGGCTCGTGCACTCGCGAAGGAATCGGGAGCCACATTCATTAACATTCCTGCGTCCGTACTTACAAGCAAGTGGTTTGGCGAATCAAACAAGCTCGTCGCGGGGCTATTTAGTCTTGCCAAAAAGATGCAACCGACGATCATATTCGTGGACGAGATAGATACATTTTTGAGAGAACGAAGAACGGACGATCACGAGGTGATGAGCATGATCAAGGCTGAATTTATGACGTACGCTTCTATTATATTCTGGAACTGTACTACTGATTCATGTGTGGCGTAGGTCCTGGGACGGGCTGACATCGGGAGAGGATCGAATAATGGTTCTCGGAGCGACAAACCGACCCATGGACATTGATCCTGCCATCTTACGTCGCATGCCAAAACGATTCTCCGTAGGTCTTCCAAACGCCGAGCAGCGATTTAAGATATTATCATTGGTACAGTTCAGTTTCCTATGGAAACTGTATCTTTTGTGTCAAAGATGAATGCTGACTTGACGAAACATCAGATGCTAAATGATACCAAACTCGACGCTTCATTGACCCTCGAAGTACTTGCAGCCAAGACGACGGGTTTCTCAGGTTCGGACTTACGTGAACTTTGCCGGAACGCTGCCATGGTCCCCGTGCGTGAATGCATGCGAGAGATGGCGCACGACGAGGAAGCAATCAAGCGCGTCGGCGAAGAGGTGGGGCCTTGTTGCTCTCTATTCTGCGCTGTCGGGAATCTGATTCTGGTGCCACGGATGCAGGGATTTTGCATGCGCCCCTTGATGCTCAACGATTTCTGCGACGCGGAGGGATCGATGTTGACACTCGATGACCCCGATCCCGAAGACGAACCACTGCCGGATGCGGGCGGTGAGCACGGCGGCAAAGCGTTGATGTCTATGGAACGTCTGTTGGAAGTGGTGGACGAGACGATGAACGGTTGTATAGACGACGCTGCCATGCCGGACATAACACTGACGAGCGATAGTCGATGAGATGGTGCATCTAGAGAGTTAATAATTCGGTGATGCTGATAGGCTCGATTGCCATCGACTTTGATTGGTATTGTCAGTTGATCAATCCACGGTCCCGCATGCGTGTAGCATTTTACCATACAATCTTGGATTAATAGAAGACCTGCTTTAGAAATGCCGCTCTGGGACAATACGACGGGCTCTGATGACACGTACGTAGGTGTGCGATCCAATGTTAAGGAGGAAACCTGTTTGCAGACGAAGCAAAAAATGGATGCACAGGGGATTGAACCCTGGACCTCATACACATTCGCTCAAAGCATGAGCGCTTGCAAAGCATGCGCGCTACCACTGCGCTATGCACCCCATATTATTCACCTAGTAAAGTATTTTGAAATGTAAACCAGTCAGTTCTTGGATGGGGACGGGAAACATCCTATTTCCTATTTTATACGACACTGCTACCCGATGCACGTTTGTTCGTATTTGGTCCTAGTCGGTTCTTATGGTAGTGAACGGCAACCAAATTAGTTTCTGCTGGAGTGCACGGAGTGTTTCAAGATTGACCGCGGCGCAGCGTCTGAGTTAGCAGCTTGCTTATTTCCCATTATGCATGGGGAAGCTTCGCCGTGCACATCGTGGCACTTGTCCAGCACTACCGGTCACCAAACTAACTTCCGGGTCCACAAGCGTTCCGTCTGGCCTATAAAATCCTACACTAGAGGTAAGGTTGGTTCAACAGCACGCCTATTCTCGTTTGCATGTCTTCATTCTCCAAGTTGGCCGTCGCTCTCGTCGGGTTGGCCAGTTACACTCATGCCATATTCCAGACAACAGCCCCGCCAGCTACGACGAGTGTTTACCCATTGAGCGTCTCGACATCAGTCCCTAGTCCTACCGTTCCTCTCAGTAACCTGGTGCCTTCGCAATACCCTCTGCCTCCGGTCCAGTCATGGTGTATCGGCAAAATCTTTTGTGCAGGCTCAGTAGGTTCATCGTCACTTTTCACGTTGGTGCATCGACTGAACACTTGCAACCTTACGACCTAGCTGTTGCAAACTGTGAATGTGGCCGGTATTTACTCCGATCCAAAGACCATCGTCGACAAGCCTACAAACAAACCACCTCAACAGGTCCTTGCGGACTTTTCTGCGTTCAACCTATCGGACGTCGCTGAAGGTGCTCTTGTGGATTTCATGGAAAACGACTTCCTTGGAGAAGGTCTCGAGCTAGAAGGCATCGCGTTACCCCAGTTCAGTGAAAATCCGCCCTTTCTGAACAACATCCCCAACCCTCTCGTCCGAGCGTTCGCTCAGATAGTTAACGGTTACTGGCCTCAACTTGCTAGAACCGTCAATCACTCTGTTGTCTGTGACATATATCCCAACGGAACGTGTGAGGGCACCTTTCTCCCGCTCAATTACAGTTTCATCATCCCCGGTGGACGGTTCCGAGAGCAGTGTCAGTGATTTCTTCATCCGTTGCTGTCTAGGGCTCATCATTTTAAATAGATTATTGGGACAGTTATTGGATCATTCAGGGTTTAATACAGTCACAACTTTATGATACTATTAACTCGACATTGCAGGATTTTATGGATGAAATTCGAGATTTCGGTTTCATACCAAATGGAGGTCGGACTTACTGTAAGTATTTTTGTTGTTGTTGTCATACATGTACTTGATAATTGAAGTACGCATATAGACCTGAATCGTTCGCAGCCACCATTGTTCGTTCATGTAAGCTTTGTATTCGGTTATCTTAGTCCAAATCTGACGTACGTCAAGATGCTTTCGGATTATGTTAATGCTACGGGAGATACCTCCATCCTTGAGCGTGGCCTTCCAAGTGCTGAAGTATGAGTTCTGTTTCATTGCCTACATTCTATTGAACAAGATGTTAGGCTGAACTTTCGTGGTGGATCAAAAACCGTACGATTCAAGTGACGAGTCCGTACTCAGGCCAGACTTATTTGATGGCTCGCTACGCCGTTACAAACAGTGCACCACGTCCAGAATCGTACATCGACGATTACCTCACCGTCCATGATCCAACTCTTCCTCCAATCACCAACTCGCAGGCCGCTGAGTTGTATAGTGAGCTCGCCTCAGGAGCTGAGACTGGTTGGGATTTCAGCTCTCGCTTTGAGAGTAACCCGCAATATGAAAATGCCGGTCTTCGTACGCTGAACGTCAGGAACAACATCCCTGTCGATTTGAATAGTATACTTTGTAAGTTATGCCACGACCATCTCCTTGGCAAATAGCTTACTTTCTTTAGACAAGGCGCACATCCTTCTGGCCGATCTTTACGAGAACTCGAATACTTCAGCTGTTGCCTACCACCTGCAAACTGCTTCTGGACTCCGAGCCGGTATTTTGGACCTTATGTGGGACCCCACAAAGCTTGCATTCTATGACTTCAACTTGACTTCAAATTCACGCAACTCCATATTTACGGCCGCGACTTTTTATCCGGTGTGGAACAATATTATTCCGGACGAAATTCTCGCTTCCCAGGAGAGCGCTTTTGGTTACTTTGCTTCTGTAAATATGGTCTTAAACAGGTACAATGGTACTTTCCCCGTCACATTCGTGGACTGGAGTGGGCAACAATGGTAAACAATAAGTTAGGGATTTTGATGCTGTTTATCGATCACTTACCTCACAGGGATGCACCGAATGCTTGGCCTCCTCACCAATACATCATCATCCGTGCGCTCGAGGCATTGCCAGGCAATCTTACAACCAATGCTCTTCCCAGGCCTGGCCCGGGGCAGTCGACATATGACCTTGTTCCTGTTAATCAGCTCAATTTTACGGAAGCGGACCTCCCGGGGCAGCCCTATCATCAGAGCAACGTGAACATTACGACAACGGGTCCTGAATCCGACGTTAATTCACTAAACGGGACTGTCGTGAATGGCGGAAAAGCGACTGCTAGGGAAAACTGGGCGTCTACCCTCAGGCGTGAGATGGCAAATAGGTACTTTACGAGTGCCTTGTGTGGTTGGTGAGCGTGTACCACGTCATTCGTTGGGCTTCTTGTCATGCCTTTCATAGGCACGCGACTGGGGGTTCAATTCCTGGCCTGTTGCCCCGGCTGCCTCCCTCGGTGCTCAACCTCACTGGCAGTGTCAATAATACTGGGAATGTGCGTCTGTCTTGTTTCAGCGTTTCAGTTCTCTTTGCTTACTTGGATATTCCCTGTCATTCTAAAGATGTACGAAAAGTTTTCTTGTCTCGATGTCGATTCCTCGGGTGGTGGCGGCGAATACACTGTTCAAGTTGGTTTCGGCTGGACGAACGGTGCCCTGTTGTGGGTGGCGGGCACATATGGTGAAATTCTAGCCTCTCCCCAATGCCCCACGTTCGTTGTTACCGGATAGTACACGTGGTGCTGCTAGTCTGTGACTATCAGAGGATCCATTCCAAAGAAACCTCGCGTAGACTAAGTGTAGTGTGAAAGGGCAATTATAGCGGTGATGATCGCGTTTCCTCCGAGTCATGCAGTAGTGTTAATAGAGTTTGTCTCTTTCGGGTCGTTCGATGAAAAGTAGTATTATAGTAGGGTCCTCGAGGCACCTGGCGGCACCGGAAAAGAGCAGCTGGGTGCTGCCTTCCGCCTCCTTAAACCCGCCTCTCCTCGCACTGTATGCGGCGTGCTCGCACTTCGGCCCCGATCCTAAGGGGATGGCGACCGGCGGTCGGGTAAATGGATTTGATTGCCTGCGGCTCCCGCCCACAGACTTTCGAACTTGGCATACTGACGGGAGAGGAATTAGATCATCTCATGCCGATACAGCTAGGTGACGTTTTGTGCACTTAATATCGTGCCTACCACATCGGATCACGTTGACATGATAGTTATCTCTCTTTTTCTTTTTCTAGCTGGACTGGGACGATACAAGGGGATATCTACTGCATTTCTATGGCCTAGGAATGTATGCAAGGATAGACAACGTATTAGCTTGAAATATTTGGTCTCCGAGGGCCTAGAAAAGACGTGTAAGTATCCCTACCTACGAGCCAACGTCGTCCCCGACTCCTTGCTTATCGTTATGGTTGCAATTCTCCTTTATCTATTGACCGATCCACACAATGACCCGCAAATACCTCATCGTGCTGCTCTCAAGCTCGACCCCGGGCTAGTATGATTCTTTGCGGACCCGAGCGGGTCAAGACCCAAATTCCTCATCGAATCCCCGGTGGAGCCTGTTCGTCTTGACAAGCTCGCTGGCGTTGACATGTTTCAGCGCAGTTGGAGAGTCTTGCACGAGTAGCATGCGAGGTTTTGCCTGTGCGTACCGGTGAGGACGATGACTGGGGAAGTTCGTCTGACCATGATCAATCAACTACGTGAGCAATTACAGTACAAAAGTTACATACGATCGTGAACCTGAGACTCGCCCGAAATTTTGGTTCAGGTTGAGACAAATGACTTCGAATGTATGTGTTTGCCATGAACCGCACCCAAGGGTTACCGTCAGTCCCAAAATACTGACAATAGCCATGGTTGCCCCGACTTGTTACATAAAAATACATTGTGTCATCGGTCGATGTCCATATCCCCATTTTGTACGAAATGCGGCGGCTTCTGGTAATGGTGTGGCCTCGTGTCAACTTTGTAAACCTTGTCCTGCTATTTGATCGAAGATGTACGAAAAATCCTCCATTCTCGACGTCGATTGTTCAGGGGGTGGCAATGGATATACTGTTCAAGTAGTAGGTTTTGTCTGGATGAATGGTGCTGTGGGTTGCAGGGACGTATGGTCGAGTCCTCGTCTCGCTTAAGTCGTTGCCACAGCGGAAAAGGTGTGCGAACAATAGTAAAAACCCGAGACTATCCATGTGCCGTTGTTCATCGGATCACGATTGTACTATCAGTATAACTGGCCGAGTCACCAGTCAAAACCTTGCTGTAAAGTTGTCACTCACAATGCCATGTTCACTGCAACACTTTTGTAAGCACTCCGGCCCACCTAGGCCCCGTAACTAGTAGATGAATAACGCTACAGTGCAAGTGATATGAATAAGAATAGGAAATAACCTTGAAACGGCGCGTGCTGTTCTAATTCCGCAGTCTGTGTTTTTGCCACTCTAGCGTGTCTGTGCCCAGTTCCCGTTCCATCAATCGCATTTCAAGATCTCACATCCAGAGGAATCGCTCGTAACATATCAAATAGAACATACAACTTGAATGGTGTCGAATCAACCCGGCTTCTATTTAATGCACATATCTCATGTAATCTCAAACCCATCACGAATTCGGATCGTCACTGCACAACGAGTCGAAATCAAGCGTTTTCCTCAAAGCGGATTCTCTAACATCACGCTGATCAAATATTGAATCTGCTCGACGCGGTAGGTGTCCGTCGTCAACCCCTGCTTTCTCCCAGGCAAGAACTCGAACATCGTCTCGTTCGCCGTGCCGCCATAGTGGTACTGGGGCCAGTACAAGTCATCGCTTTCTCCAACATTCGGATCGAGGTTCGTGACGAAGCGGACAAGGTAAGAGGCCATGTCTCCACCGGTGTACACGTTGAGCACATCGGACCCATGGAACTGACGTATTGAGAAAGAGTACGTACGATAGATTTAAATGATGGGACTTACAGAACCGAGGTAAGGTATCCCCTTAAACCGTTTGCTCACTAAGGGCCGTTACGTCAGGATCCGTGACCGATAACCTGGGGAACTGAAGCGACGTACCATACGTCCAAATGTTCTGCTTGCCAGACTGATTTTGAAGCAATAATCGTCGGGGCCCTTGAAACACCATATCCCCCAGGATTGCGGCAATTCGCTTGAACTGTGGTGTAAGCGCATTCCTATCCCCTGTGCCGAACGGTGATCCCTGTGCGGGATCCGAGGGGTAATACGTCAATATTTCCTCAATCGTGGCGTTCGATCCATTAGGTAAGAAGTAGGTTGAAAGATATTCTGCGAGTTGTGAGGTCGTCCTAAATGCTTGCTCGTTATCAAGCTCGCATTTATTGAGTGCAACTTACGTGATGTTGAGTGAGGAGAGGGCGAATTGAGTCCCTTCATCGTCACAATCGCCTACGACCATATCAGACGGGACGTTAAATACAAGAAAATGAAATCACACACCATTAATGAACGGTATGTCCGCAACGGACCCTTGCAGCACCAACTCTTGCGGGTTTGCAGTTAAAAATTCCCCATCCACACGAGGCAACCACGCCAAATCGACCGACTTCCAGTCGATACGTAAAGTACATTGTATGCATTAGACTATCATCCTGAGTCTACAAATAAACACACCTGATAGGACGCTACATTCGGTGACTTATTCACCCCATTGATCAATGAGTTGTATGGTGCCTCACGCAGGCATTGAAGCGTATCATTTGCACCAGAACACCCGGTTTCCTCGACGAGAGCGTCATAGTATGGTTGGCCATTGGTGATAGCGCCGACGGGAATGGGTGAACCACTTTGCATAAACGCGGCTCGGAAAAGACCTTCGGGATCTCCTCCATTCGTTACCATATGTAAGGCGACAGAAATAGAGCCTGCACTTTCGCCCCAGCTATATGTTTTTGTTATGGCAAGGAAAAGCGGAGTCAAAGAAAACATTTTTACATGGTAACTTTCGTAGGGTCCCCTCCGAACGCATCTATGTATTTGTTAATCCATTGCAGAGCCAGGCGTTCTGAATTCAGGGTAATAAGTGATCATCAAATAATTCGCATGCACTCTTGGCTGTATATCATGGATCACGTACGATCACGGAGGCCTAGGTTGCCCACACCAGCATTCTGGACTTCCTGACTTGCCAAGAATCCGAAAGCTAAAGACACGGCACTGAATAAGCACAACCTGAGAACATAATTTAAGCGTACGAGCTTACCATTAAGTCTGTAACACGGTATCTCGTGATTGGTCGCTCATTTGAACCTAGGCTATAGATTTCAGAGTACTCACCGATAATTCATGCTGACGTATATAGCAGGAACCCCAAGGGAAATGGCCTTTTCCACAATAACTCCACCGTGGTATCTGTGGCCACACAGCAGTTAGGGACAACACACTCCATCAGAACGTCAGGACGTGCGTGCGTGTGCTACCATCCTCAAATCCGCCTCCATAGATCCACTGTTTGAGGGTCATTCTTAGCTCTCAGCGATAGCGACAATATGAGGTGCCGTTACTCACAACCACCACAGGTAATTCGGAGGTAGGCGTTGCATTATTGGGTGTAATCACGTTCAATGTCAGACCTATATTAGCGTTTTCCCCTGAGCATCTGTCGCTAGGATACGTCAAGTAAAACAGGATTTGACACGCACAGTCCTCTGAGGATTCACCGGAAATTGAGCTGTTGTAATAATTGGTTGCATTGGGAGGAATAAGGGATGGGTCTGGAAATGTGACAGTCTGTTGAGGGCACGAAGGGCCATATGCCGTGGCAGAGAAACTGGTTTCGTATGGCGGTAACACCTGAGGTAATCGGAACCTCAGGTTTCCTGTTCTGTTTCGGTAATAGGTGAGGGATTCAGCTTTGAAAAAAAAAAGCCATACGGAGGTTGAGCGAACGGGATACCCAGGAACTGGTTTGTGGATCCCGAGATGACACCCGTCACGGTTGCATCGTCGAGGGTAACCGTTGGTCCCGTCCGCGCCTGCACGGGACCAGTTATAACACGACATACTGATGTCAAAATGACTAGGACAAATGCACTTAACTGCAACATTCTTGATGAACAGGAAACACCGCGAGTTTTTCTACCCTCAGCCTGAAACCTATGCCGTCATCTGGGAGCATATTTTGACTGACAGATGCTGGATATTCCTGGATAAATTACGGTACATTTGTCTTCGCCTTACCCATGCGCTGTGTGATAGAAAGGAAATGAAAAGAAGTATGTATGTGTGACAATCACATGCGTCCACATACCCCCGGATACCGAGGCGTAGCAATCAATATGAGTGCAGAAAAGTCCCATGATTTCACCCTATTAGAGCCTCTTTAGAATAAAGTGGTTCTGAGGGTGACCGATTGTTCGCACCCGCCCAATTGATAAGGATGTGTTACGAGACAGATAATGATCTGGGGATATGAAGCCGGAGAATCCATGACAGCCCCAAGCCCCATAACTAAATAGCCAATGGTGCGACAAATCTCAGCCGAGCAGCGCTGAGACTCGCGAGAAATGTATGACATACGAGTCTCATCCTGCGAAAATTACCAACTGAATATTTCCAAAGTTCTCTGACCGAAGGAAATTTCTGCAAGGCATCTCGCGCGTGCCGAACTTGTGTAGCCTGGAGAGAAACAGAGCAACTTTTATCAATCCCTGCTACCGTCAATGTTCTTTCAGGAGCAAATGTGCATTAAAATAGTGCGCACTTCTTCCGTTGACAATGAATCACGCCATAAAAAGGGAATAAGATACGCACATACGCACGGAGCCGAAATCATGCTCAACCGAACCTGTAAAAAAACAAAAGTAATCCAGGTATCATAAGTGGCTGAAACTTGGAAAGTCGCCCTCCACTTGATACGGCATGCTATGATCGGGCATTGCCCAACCCTGTGGGAGTCAAGACGACGGTGCTTGTCACTCATCCAGGAAGCATTCTTCGACGAGTCGCGATGTTAGTTAACGTCACCAAGACCCCATGTATAATTTCCCGAGCGTACTGTACAAAGGATTGTCTTTATATCTCAAACCGTGTTGATCAGGGAGAGAACATGCAGTTCTTAACCATGTGAGCGTAAGCAATAATAAATGACTATTAGTCAGATTGGCCGTACAAGATTTGTTCATGAGCACCTACCTGGAAGAACGCCTGTGTCTTCCACTTCTGGAAAACAGTCAGTGATCATGGGGTAACCGCCGGTTAAGACCAGTCAGACCCACTGACCAAATCACCGAAGCATCACCCA
>JBBPKM010000061.1:0-24251 GCA_038089255.1 Austroboletus rostrupii
AGAGCTTAAAGGTAGACCGTACCGCACCATGATGCCGCCGTCTCACCCAGGTACACCAGGTCCGCTGCGAGTTCTTGAACGACAGCGACACGTGCAAGCGCTGCACGAGTGCGGGTCAGGAATGCGTCATTCCCGGCCGCAAGCCCCGTCGTGCCCCCCCGTATGAAAAAACCGTTGTCTCTCGTCCGCACGACTGAACTACCTGTCGCAGAAAACGCGAGCATCTGCTCAGCCAAATCCGCGAACAGGCCAAGCAAATACAGGAATTAATGGCAAAAATCGAGGCATCGAACCGTCCCTCTGCGAGCGATCCCGCGCGCCCAGAATCCAGCGTCCATTCGTCTATGGAGTCCAATTCGGAGTCGGTCGTCCCAAATGCAGAGATGCAAGATTGGATCTCCAAGGCACGCGTCTCTATCCAAGAGTTTGGGGGATTGATCCCCGCAGGCGATTCAACCGATGTGGACGACTCCTATCCTAGCGACGAGGACGCCGCGGCGGAAGTCTACTCGGACGACGAGTCTGGTTATGCTACTGCTGAGGATGACGTCGTCAGGGACGCGGGCTCACCAGCGAGTTCCATATCAAAGAGGCCAACAGCCTATGCGACGTCACTCAGGATGCTCCCAGGAGAAGACGCACCTTATGGTCTAATAGCTGCTCTTACTATCAGGAAACAGGCAAGAGAGAAGAGTGCCGAACCCGAGTCGGAGGAGGCCGTCGGTGTTGCAAACGCCGACTTCTTTAGGCCCAGTACGCACTGGTCGAATGTCATTGTTTCGTTTTCCAACTCACTCCATTCCAGGTCTGGGTCCTGATCCAAGGCGTTTAAATCCGTCCGACACCGGTGTCCGGTTGCCCCATATCTTGGCTCGCGGTATTGTCTCAGTCAAGGAAGCAGACAATCTATTTCACATGTAGGCCCACTTTGCTGACGACGGACTTTGTGTTAATACATCCGTAGTTACTTTGCGAAGATGAACATATCGGCCAACCTGCTAGACCCCGCCCTCCACACCCCTCAGTACGTGGCTATGCGGAGCCCGTTTTTGTTCACGATCAGTACGAAATCACCTTTATGTTGTATTATAAAGCTCACGATGATCAAGTATGCGGTATTGCTTCCAGATTCTATGAGCCTAGACCACACCTTTACCAGCAACTGATGCAATACGGCCAGCTTGCTGCGGGCACCGCACTCATATCTGGGACTAAGAACGAAGAAATGTCTGCAGCCTATCTTCTCATGCAGCTTTACCCCGTCCCAGCAAAACGATGGGACGAGGAAAGAAGTTGGATCTATCTTGGCGTTGCCATACGGTACTGTTTTTGGTTTATCGTTGCCGTCGTTCCCCTAATTAGGATCTAGGGTCGCACAAGACATCAATTTGAATCGTCCGGTAACAACGAAGCCCCTTAATGAACAAAACGCACGAATCCTCTTGAGCCGGCAACGAATCTGGATGAACTGTTTCAACTTGGATCGTTCGACTGGGACCCAGTACGGCAAGCGCTCGGTCATTCCGGAGAACGACTACTTTTCTCTGCATTCCGAAGATTGGTGGAGATCATCGCCCTACAACATGAAAGGATTTGACATCCATCTTTGTGGGTATAACGCGGACTTGCGAATGATATCTGGGTTCCTGTCAAAGATATATAGTAATCCCAGTCATCCGATTGGGTTGGATAAGGTGAAGTGCCTTGGTCTGGCCATTTTTTCAGGGGATCTTGTTCCTGAACATGTGATTAGTCCTTGAACATCGCACAGGTTGCAAGTGATACCGATGATGCGATAAGGCAACTCGGCGATCACTGGTTCAAGCGTTTGGAAGAGTTTGAGGAAGAGAAAACGGAACAATGGCAATTCCGCACGGAATTGCTACGAATGGCCTATGCGTATGGGCGTCTAGTTGCGCTGTCAGCTGGTTTGAAACACGCAAAAGAACTGGACGAGAATACATTCATAATGCGGGTAGGTTATGTATTCGAGACCTCGTTCTTGGCTAATAGTTCTTTACTAGTGCTTGGACGCCGCATCTGAGATTGTGAATAGATTCGTTCGTAGACTTTTCCCCACAGCAGAGAGGAGTTGGTATCCATATAAGCTCCATTTAATAAGAATGCTCAGATGTTTTTCCAGAAATACTCCTTCGACATGCACCGGATGCTCAGTTCGTATTCGTCACGTTTGCTGGTGCCTTTCTCGTCAAGGTGCGAAATAGCCCCTCTGTGGAAAAACAATCTCATTACGTTTCTACAGCTCCTCCAGCCCAAATACTCGCAATATTTCACGGGCGAGCGACGACAAGAGATCCGCACGCTCGTCCAAGAAGCTGTCGACCTGCTCGGGGCACCAGAGGTCTATGTCGACGACAAACATGGGCCAAAGGTGTTCTCCCGGTTCCTCGCCGGTCTACTGGCTACCCAGAGCGTCAAACCTGACACGCTCTCTCCCAACTCAATCAAAAATACTCGTTTGCGACGCTCAGGCTCGCGATCAAAAGGCAAAGGCAAAGATCAGAGTGGATTGCTATCTTCGCCATCACACTCATATGTCGGTCCCGAGCACCCATCGCCATCATCGGGCTTCTCCGACACGTCCTCCCCAGTACAGCAATTCGTACCCTTTAATGGCAACTCGCGCGGGCACTCGCCAACAACGAATGAATTCGGCCTAGGGCTGCATGGAAATGAGTTTTTCCAGACTGCCGCGATGCCGGTGGATCAAGAATTGTTGGATTCGATGCAATTCTTGTCTGATCCTCTCTGGCAGGAAACGACTCTTCCAGGCGAGTCTTTTTGCGGCTCTTTTTCGTTTGCGCCGTGAGCTCACGCGGGGTTGAACGTAGGCTTCAATTGGGTGAGCCAGCTCAACATTGGAAGTGGTTCAGCGTTGCACACAAATGACTATGCGCTGTACGAGCCGCAGCTGTATGCCGCGTCGATTTGAAACGTGTTTCCCATCTACCAACCATGTACACAATGCACTTCCTTCTGTTTCCATTGTCGAAACTGTATGTATACTGCGTCGTTGTCTTTTCCCCCCTTGACCTTCGTTCTTGATCTGTATAATTATGTTGGATGTTGGCGTGGGGGTTAGGTTGATATTTATGTGCATATGATACTCCGGTGTATTTTCCGTCGCCGGGCGGCATCCGAACCTTTTTTTAAAAAAAAGAAAAAGAAAAAGATATGCTATAACTAATAAATTCACGATGCCGACGCTGCGCGCTTTGCTGACTTGCAGTTTCAGATGTATGCATAACTCGTACACATTTGTAGAGTATTATTCATAAAAGCAATTACATTCGTAAGTTCCCCAAGACGTGACATCTACATACCAATAGAAAACTCAACTGCTCATGCGCTCACCACTCATATGGCTCGACGCGTCGGACGCATCTTGGCTGCGGCCGAACCCACTCGTCCGGGCCCGGCTGGACAACGTCCTCCATCTCCTCGGCGAACTCGTCCATCGCCATGCTCCGCACGTCGAGCGCGGTTAACCTCTCTGATCCAAGATGCGGCGGGCGTGGTGGCGGCGGCGGCTTCTCCGAGCCTGGCGGTGCAGATGGGAAATGGCGGCCTGGGCCTCCCCCGTGCCGAGGGAAACCAGCCGGCCACGTCGGCAGATAACACATTTCCTACCAAACGCAGTTCCATCAACGTCATTCCACGGATAAACGAACATGAACGGAAGTGGAGCAAAGTACCGTACCTCGGGACCACACCCAGGATCGCACTTGATCCATACGCTCCAATCGAGCCATCCCATCAGGCCGTCCAGTTCTTCGGCCCAGGTCTCCCGAAGCCAAGCGACCTCGGTCGTCTCGGGGTCCTTCGTGTTCAACGAGGGGTCGATCCCTGCGTACACGCCTGCGACCCACATCCGCGTCACGACCCTACACGTCTCTCGCGTGGTCGTTCGGACCGCCCGAAGAAGCAGCTTCTCCGCGTCCGTCATTGACCCGAACAGGGACTCCATCGCATGGGTGTGCGTGCTCGCACATAGCTTGTATATCGGGACCGCCCATGCCAGCGCGGTCTCGTCGTCGGGATCGGAATCGGAATCGGAGGGGGGCGTGGCGGAGTAAAGCAGGTAGGGCGTCAGCATGATTCGAAGCTGTGTCTGAGCCTTCTTCGCGAGATCGAGGGCCTCTTGGGAGTCCGCCACCGGGGAGAGGACCAGGTAGCGCGTCAGCTCGAGCCGTGCGGCGTATCGATCGGCGATGACCTGGATGAGCGTCTTCCAGTCGATGCCGCTCGACGGACGATCGGGTCTGGCTAGGTTTTCCTCTAGGGTAGATTTCAAGGTGGCGATGTCTTCGCTGGATGCGTTTCCCGCTCGGTGGTCCCATCTCTCTTGGCCGAATCGAATGGGAACGAGTGACGGCACGAGCTGGGTGTCATAAAAGGAGACCAGCCTGGATAGATCCAGCTGGATGCGCGTTTCACCAGGGAAGTGATTGTGCCAAGAACCAGAGTTCATGACCTCGAACGACTGGGCTGCTTTAAAGTGATGAACATACCAGAATTTCTTGAGAGAAAGAAGGACCCAATAGATAAGGACTCACATGAGCTGAACGACCGACTCGCCAGATTTGAAAACGAAACCACGTCAACGCCAGAGGTGAAATTGCAGAGCATGACCTCACTAGATAAAGAAAACGAAAAGGAAAAAGCCCGAGGAAGTTTGAGTGCGATTAAAATAATAATTACTTACAAGTCCATTTCCATCCTATGTAAAAAGTATTCAGCGCAAGAAGATGGGCGAGGGCAAGTTTTTTTTCTTACCTGACGAAGCCGTCCACATCCAAGTTTTGCCCCCAGGCGCAAAGTTCTATAATTCGCCTTCTTTCGTCACTGAACGCATCGCTGCCAGGCTTACCCCACGCAATGAGATCTTGGGTATCCAACGAACCGTATGAAAGTTTTGCAGCGCTGCTTCCGTCAAAGTAGACGACATTGAGAGGTCGAGTCGTTATCAGGGTAAGATGCCAGCACCCTTCTGAAGGCTGACCGATAAAGCCCCTGCAAAAGAGATACGAATGTTCGGGATCTGTAGCGACCCAATCAGGGACTTTTGGCAATTCATGGCGGCCCGTTCCATGGTATAGCAGTGTCCCTTTCGGGATCCTCCCTGGGATAATGTTGTGACCTAGAGAACGTTCAGAGAGCGACAGACGCCACTACGAGAGTGACATACCATTTCTCATACGGGTGTTGGGCCAGTGCTGGAGCAGCGAGTGCACCGTTTCGAACACGAGATGTTCAGTAGCATTGGGGTTTGGACGTGCGCTCAAGCTCCACTCGCAGAGGTCCTCGCTGTCACCAAGAATACGCTGAGGATGTGTCGGTGGCCGAGGTTGGCCGGAACCCAACGGGATCTGGGCGGCAAGGGCGGGAAGAAGAGCGATGGCTAGGAAGCAGAAAATCGTGGTTTGAAACATTGTTGAACGCCACAGAAGTGGTTTTGGGCAACCTGGCAGAGCTCATACATGAACCTGCTGCGGGTTGATAGGACACAAAATATGTATCCGGTGATCGGGTCTGTGCCATAAATGATCCGGATACGTAAGCTTGTGAATCATTCTTTGTATTTTGCAAGCTTCTATCCTTATGACAATCTTGTGTGGATCTTTTTTATATTTACCTGGACGTCCTGCTACTGAACAGACTTCGCAACATTTTTTGCGCACCCTGAGGCGTTCATATTACCGACTGGATCATATTGGAAAGGTCACAAAACTCGGTACATTTCAGTTTGAACGGTGCCCCGTATGTATTCCTTACAAATAGCTTGAAAATTTACATCACCACTCTGAGTTACTCTCAAGCAATTTCAGTGTGTCGCTCAGCTCATGGGACGCGGTGATGAGACGATCCATGGGCAGAACCTCTTCAAACTGAGCCACAATTTGGTCAGCGCGATTACCTAAACCTGATATTGATTTAATCAAATTTGGCCGGCAGTAACTTGACGAGTTTTCGAGAAAGTTTTGTGTAACTCGAAGGTTCAGATGTCTTCTTCTCACTCCGGCCTCGCAGCCTAAGCGGATAATGTGATACATACTTGACCTGCTTCGTACCAACATGGCTAAGCCATACTCGGCTGTCGAAATTGACACTAATTTATCCAAAGTAGGTTGTGCTTTGCTTACTCCTTTAGTCATATGGCCTAGTGCCATTTCCCTTCGCCATTCAACCATGTCCATTCAACAGATGCCAAGTGGGCTGCCATTCGTCCATACTCCCCGATCACTGCTTTATACTGCCACCCATGTCTTCCTTCCTGTGAACCCATTCTCGCGTACCGAGCCCTCCGTAGAGGATGACATTTCGCTGGCTCGTGCAGTGTGTAGTGCCGCCCGTGCTTATGGCTCCCACATCGATGAAACCTGTGAGCCTGAATGGCATCGTATCATCAGGATGTTGGACAATTTTCAATCATCCGTTCGATGCGAGGAAATCGACAGAGATTGTGTTATTTCCCAACTTCGTGAGATGCAGACGGGAGGTACGCCCACAGCCGCCGCGTGATAGATTAATCACACCAACAAACTATAGATTTTCTTGCGTTTTTCGTTAGATATTCTACCATCCGATCTCCTGACAATTGCAAAGTCATTCGATCTCTGAACTTTGGCATCTTCCTCACAAAACGGGAGACTTCCACAATGTTTCAGACACTCGACATGTCGACACACAGTGAGCCTCCACGCTTGCTTCCTGAACCCGCTGTGGAAGTACCAAACCATGTTCTTCACGATGCGGACTTCCAGCTCAAAATTTCCAACCTCCTTTCCCTCCGTGGCGGTTTGGACTCGGATTGTTCTGCACAATTTCTCATTCCACTCCGTGACATTTTGCGAAGTGTTGGTCGCGTGGTCGACGTCCCTCTTATCACCAAACAATTCCACAATCGTGTTAAAACTTTTTCTTGGTCTTCTTGGTATCGTTCGGCTCTTTGGCTTCTTATCAAGGTCATGATTCAAATATCTATGGGCCGTTCTCCACTCAAGCATGCATTATACAAGCAATTCATGTTGTTTTTCATGTGCGCCCTTGCAAGTGATGCAAACATTTCCACCCTGTGCACGGATCTACTTCATTCCATGACGTGCAAAATTCAGCAACGTCGGAGCAAGCTGGAGTCACCCATCCCTGGCTGGCTTTCCCAAGTAATTTCATTCGCACTGGAAAACCTGAGTGCACGCTCAGGTTCCTTTCGTAATCTCACCCAGGACGAACTCGAGAGGGATACCCGACTCTCCCTCACGCGCAGTCATGATTATATCCAAAGTGCCCTTTCCCATAATCATGAACCTTCTCCTGCACCCTTTATCCCCAGTAATATTCAGCGTGGTACTATTCGCGATTTCTTGAACTCAAACAAGATCTTTTCCGAAGCAGAAAGTGCAGGATGGATTAGCATCGGTTTATATGATGTGGAGAAAGCAGTCGAAGAGGACATCGATGACTGGATTGCCAATGTGATGGATGTAGATGGGGCATGCAGTCAACTCGACACCTTGATGGAAGAGTACATGCGCCATGCAGCCAACCATACAATAGGGAATACCATTGGCTACTCCATCATGCTATTAACAGGGATCGAGCTTTTCATCGCGCTCGACAAGCTCCTCGTGAAGGAAATCCCAATACTTGCCAATTATTCCCCTGAGGTTCCATCTTCTGCATTGGAAAGCCTAGTCGCATACAATCAAACAAGTTTCCACCGCATATCTCGTGCATATCAATACCTCTCAGCGCGTCAATCCCGATCGCAACAGGGATGGTCGGTATTGTTCGATGAAGACAGTCTCCCTGTCTGTTATTATGACCAATGTCATGAGCTGCAGCAACTCAAGGATCGGATTGAGCAAGACGCTCGAGTACCATTACCTACCTTGCCATTATATGCCAAAGTCATTGTTTTCGAGCTGCAATGCCCTTTATGCATTCGTATCTGGCGATCTGCAGTCGCACGAATGTGGTATTATTTCTCTTTCAGGGGTAAAAATGCCAGAAAAGGGGAACCCGGTGAAAATGCGCTCTCAGTCTGTGCGCAATATCATGCCAATGGCAACCACCATGGTTATCTTCAGTTGACCTATTCGGGGGGATCACAAACTGATCTAACATTGCGCTATGCAATCCTTCATGGAGACAACGTTTTTGTGTGGGAGGAGAATAAAGGTGATCCCGAACGCTGGATCGATTGGTGGAATCACTACAACAGGAAGTACACTGCCTCACACACTACTCCCAACGACGCCTTGGCTACTCAGATAGAATGCCCTGCTGAGTCCTCTCTGGATGAATTCCTCGTGGTTCGGCAGTTGCGTAGTGGTGGATTACTTCAGTGGACCAATATTTTGCACGGACTATCCAGTAAAAGCCTGAACCTTCGACAGGAAGAGCACATTAACCTTCTTTGTTATGCTCTTTTTCAAGTCGGTCCCCTGGATCTGAACAAAATAACTTGGCTGTGGCACGAAGAACTTCAAGATCCATCATTTTGCATAACACTTCTCGAGGAGCTCGAGAATTTGGTTGCGGACATCGGAGCTCAAGTCATAGACAGTATCATGATGGATAACATCTCAATGTTTCTCATTCGAATCCTTTCATCAAGTCCTAGTGGACAAATTTCGTATCAATCGATCACACTCCTTCGGAAAGTACGTCGAAAGATGCTTGACTGGCTACAGGAGTTATCATACAGCCTGGGGAAGGAGCTTATGAATGAGGAACGGGAAAAAATCCTCATGAACATGTCTTGGGTTTGTCTAGGCACGTTTTTTGTCGACAGCGTTACTCTTGTGAAGAGTTTCCAGTCTGAAGAAGATATAAGTGCCGCAGTTATTTGCACACTCTTAAGAAATGCTCTAAGAAGTTCCTGTACGTTCTAAACATCAAGTTTGATACTCTCGACTCTCAACTGATGCAAATATTTCAGATTCTTTTAATGAGCATCATGAGCATCATAACCATCTTTTTTTCACATTCCAGGCTATCCTGAGCGATGCGATTCTTTCAGACCCAGCTGATCGTGGCGTTGACCTTGCAGTTCGGATGTTTTTCCCTAGCCACAGACCAGATGCGACTAGGTGGAAGAATTTAGAATATCCAAACGATCATTGGCTCACATGCCGAGATTCACGCCGAAAGACCGTAGAGAAGCCACCACAAACTGTGTATTTTAATTTGCTTGATGGGGAGATCCAAATAGGCGGACAACCGATAGGCAGGTTATTTCGGACAATAAGGGATGTTTGGAAATGCAAAAGAATATCTCCTGATGTGCGTAAATGTATGGTTATTGCTAGTTGAAATACCTCTGACTCTCACTAAAACATAGGAAGGCTTGTTTGTTCTTTCGGATCCCTGTAATCAATGCATGATTCCGCAACAAAAGGTATGAATTAGAAAATCGCTCTTCACATCAATATCATGACCTTGAGGTTGAACATAGACACACTTTTTTTTACGAGACGGTGGCCTGTTGGGAGTTCGGATGCTCCATAATGATTCGAAAGATGTCCTTGAGTGGGTTCCTTCCGATATACTCCAATACGACCTTCCACCGCCACTTCTGGAAGGACATGTTCATTGGTTGAGTCTATCGAGAGGGGTAATCGAAATACGTCCTCTTGAACAGCCATTGAATTCATCTCCCGAGGACTGGAGGATTGAAGGCTGTATATCTGGACAATATCGTGCATGCAAGGGTAGCGAGTCGCTCGTGGACATCCGGAGTCTTACGTGGGCAATGGTGTCGCACTGTTTCAAGAGTCTTACCGTTCTCTGGGAATCCCGCCCCCCGCAAGACAATAAGATCTTAGTCGACCAGGCAAACAATTTATTGATAACCACAATTCCCATCGAATCACAATCTGCATTGACCCTGCGATTGACTGTTGCACTACCCCGCCACGGTTTGTCCTTTTTCATCAACAAACAAGGCGAGCTCGAGTCCTATGACTTCAAGGACATGGTTTATGAAAGTGATCCGCAACTCGGGACATTGTCCGGTACAAAGAACCTGTTTGTCTTACAGCAAAAAGCCTACCTTCCGGAGGAACTTATCGCCAGTCGCATTCTCGTGCTTGACGCCATCCCAAAAAATCTCAGTGATTCGAACGATTTGCTTCGATTCATTAAAATCAGACACGATGAAGATGAATCAACATATCAGGTGTATGATGTGAACACTGAATTAGGCTGTTTGATAGGGAATGGTAGCCTAAGGAGCATGAGGCAACTAGCATATATGCATGCGGCAACTAGTCAGGGTAGCCCGGATCCACTGACGGGAAAGACGGGTGTTCAAGCGGCAGTTTCTCTCTTGCGTTCCGGTGGGTATCAATCAATTGCGGAATTCAAATATCTCCCCGAGGATGGATGGATTTCTGCACACCCTGAAGTTGACGCGGTGTATAACGAAATTCAAGAAAGATATTACTGGAGAAAGTCCTATACAATTAGTAACGATGAACCTGCCTCGGGGCTGGGACAAACAAACGTCACGACTCCGCGCCAACCTGGGACATCCTCACAAACGCCATTAGAGCCTAGTATCACTCTTTTGCAGCTTTTTCTCAGCCAACCAGCTCCGGTTGAATTACTCCCCCCACGCTGCACTTTGCCTCGTCTCAGCAACAAGAGTCCATTCCATGAATTTTCCGAACTGAAAAGATTGTTCCCTTCTCTTGCGAAACTGAACAACCTCACATACTCGGAGTCCTTTCTTCAGAAGTACATCGCTCGCCTCAGCTCTAGTGCACTGCATGTTCGAGAGGAATGTCACGCGACCTTTTCATTGCCTCAAGACCTTGACCGGTTCGACACGTTAAAAGACCACTATGTTCGGTGCAGAACCAACTATTTTCACGCTCTCGCAACTCTGAACGAGAGTCTATGTCAAAGCACTATTTTACGCGAGCAACTGCTCAGTCAATCTGGTCAATGTCCACCCATCACCGGAGATACCCTCTTGCGATGCCTCTCATCTAGTTCAACACAGACTCTCCCCGGACAATGGAAGAAATGTTTGGTATATCTGGCTTTGCTTCTTTTGGATCTACAACGTGCTCGGAGGTTACTGCGGTTTGCTTTGGACAGTCAAGAAGAAGAGTTTTCGAAGGAATTAGAGAATGAAGGGTGTGATGGGTGGGATCCTGAAGACTATCCAGATTGGCTCTTAATTCAGGTATGCCTTTGTTTTCTGAGTTCGGATTCGCCTACTAATGTTGGTTCTTGTTCATCTCATCTCAGATTCAAGGGAACTTCCTCATTCGTCGCCACCAGGCTGAGGTTGCCAAAGAAATGATGTCTCCGAAATCAGAAAGGAACACTGTGATGCAAGTAAACATGGGGGAAGGAAAATCGTCTGTTATCATCCCGATCGCCGCCACCGCTCTTGCTAATGGAAAGCAACTCGTCCGTGTTATTGTTCCAAAATCATTGACGGTCCAGATGTTCGACCTGCTCGTTTCTCGTCTTGGTGGACTTGTTAACCGACCAATATATCACTTGCCGTTCTCCCGTACCGTCGATTACGACTACAATGGCAATATAACCAGTCTTCAAATCAACGATATGCACAAGCTCATGATGCAATGCATGGCTGAGCATGGCATTCTACTTGTCCAGCCTGAACATGTCGTCTCTCTCAAGCAAAAGTGCATAGAGAGGGCGCTATACGACAGTATCCATGTGCCCGTTCCGACATTCAAGGTCCCTAAAGCAATTTACCGACACATCAGGTCATTATTATCGTTCAAATCAGTGAGTATGAATGTCTTATGCAAGTGATGTAACTGACTATGGAATATCTAGTTACCGGAAGACGGCTTCGTTGGTGGCATACTTCAACAGCTGGGACGTCCAGCCAACCATTTGTCTGAAGAAGTCGTCGTTCGTGGATATGAGGAGGACACTGGAGGTGGTTTTAGCTCCTCAGATAGCGCATCCGGCTGGAGGAGTCTCGACAAATGGATGAGATCACATGTTCGGGATATGCTAGACGAGAGCGACGAAATACTTCACTCCCGGTTTCAACTGATTTATACTATCGGCCTCGAGCAACATATAGAGGGATACCCGCATAGATGGACAATCATTCAGCAAGTTCTACGCTTCACAAAGGACTGTTGTAACGAGCTTGCAAGAAATTATCCCGGCTTTTTTCCAATCGAAAGCGGACCACCAGGGTCCTTTCCACAAATCGGCACTGTATCAGGTTCTAACATTGGACAACGACTAAAACCATTGGTCATAGAGTTCGTGATTGCAGGACGGATTCCCAATCTCGACTTCCACGACCTCTCCCCAGAGCTGAAAGATGCAATCAGTAATTTCATATCTGAAGAGCACATCCTTCCGGATACAGCTAAGAGAGTGGAGAAATATGCCAAGTATTCTGACCAGGCTTGCACATGGACCGCACTGCTGGTTCTTCGCGGACTTTTGGCTTCCAATATTCTCTTGTTCGCACTTTTGGAGCGCAGATGGCGTGTCGACTATGGTCTTGTCTTTCGGAAATCAGACTCCGGCCAACAGCCTACCATGCTTGCTGTCCCTTATCGGGCGAAAGACATGCCGTCGCCAAACACCCAGTTCGGCCATCCCGATATCACCATAATTCTCACATGTTTATCCTACTACTATTCTGGTCTCAGTGAGGGGCAGCTTAGAACATCTTTCCATATCCTGTTGGACCAAGATGACCCGCATGCCGAGTATGCAATTTGGGTTAAAGATCACAGTGGTGACGCCCTTCCGGAGTCACTTCGGACCCTCGGCGAGATGAACCTGAGATCGTCAGAGCAATGGGACAAGGTCATTTATCCGCTCTTTTCTCGAAATCAAGCTGCGATAGACCTCTATCTTTCCCGTGTGGTTTTTCCAAGGGAAGCAAAAGAATTCCCTTTCAAGATTTCTGCTTCTAGCTGGGATTTGGTTGGGAAACGGGAAACGGTGATCACAGGTATGTTCTATCTTTCTTTGTTCACCTCGGGTTTTAAATGAAGGAAATATCAGGGTTTTCTGGTACCGATGATGCAAGATGGTTATTGCCAATGTCTATGGGTCAGCGAGATCTAGATCATCAGCAGGGCACTAATGCAAGGGTCCTTGCATATCTTCTTCGACCAGAGAACGACTTTTACATGTCAAGTGCGAATGAAAATGGCGAACGATGGACGACACTTGAATTCCTCCAAACAATCGCAAAGCAGCAACCAGAAATCCGTGTGTTATTGGATGTTGGTGCACAAATCCTTGATACGTCAAATCGTTGTGTCGCTGAAGTGTGGCTCAACATCGTTCGGGATGCCGCCGGTGCCATCTACTCTGATGAAAAAGACGAACTGAAGGTGCTGTTGCGAAATGGAGAGTCGGTTTCAATGCTTTCTTCATCGCTTTCTCAACAGTTGGGACGCTGTGTCGTCTACCTGGATCATGCGCATACACGAGGGACTGACATCAAGCTTCCAGTTGGCTCACGAGCAGCCGTTACATTGGGTCCGAGGCTGACAAAAGATTGCCTTGTACAAGGTTTGCACTCATATTTTAAATCACATGTTTGTGAATCTTAGTGTAATATCAGGTTGTATGCGCATGCGCAAGCTCGGCCATGCACACTCGGTCATGTATTTTGCGCCACCTGAGGTTGACAGAAGCATCCGCAGCCTAAAAAAGGATTCGAACTCTCATATCACTGTTGCGGACATCTTATGCTGGGTGATACACGAGACGATGATCGACATCAAGCAACGGGTTCCTCATTGGGCACAGCAAGGCATGGATTATAGGTCTAGAGAAGGTGCCTGGTCCCGTTTCTGCAGCAAAGCAGTCAACTCGAAGCAACTGTCTGATGCATGCCTTCAGCCTGCAGTCAGATCATTGGAAGACCTCTACGCACCACAGGAGAGTAAACAAGAAACAAGAGGTCTGTTAGCGCTGGACTCAGACATACAACAACGCTGCCAAGATCTCGGAGTTATGCGTATGTCTCTCTCGTGTGTTCAAATAGAAGAACAAGAACGAGAGGTGAATCTGGAGCGGGAGCGCGAACACGAGGAGGAGCTGCCTCCGAGGGCGGAACCTGCGGAACATTTCCTTCATCCAGATGTCGTGGACTTTGTGAAAACTGGCGTTATCCCTGCATTATATTCAAGCGGTGCCTTTCGTCCCATCTTCACAACGCTTGAAAAGAGTTCTTCTACAATCCGAGAAGCAGATGTCTGGAGCCCATTCATTCTTTCGACGGTGGATTTCTGCGAGACAATTAAGCCCGAGTCGACCAAAGGAACGATCGATCAATATTTGCGCCCTGTTCAATGGGTGCTATCTAGCCAAAGAGACCGTCAGGTACTGGTTTTGATCAGCCCGTTCGAGGCCAACCACTTGCTACCGGAAATTAGGAATAGCGAGCACGTCCACCTTCACCTATATGCGCCACGGAAGTCACGACGTATGAGACCAATGGACGATCTGACATTCTTCGTCATTCCTCCCCTACCTTCTGGGTGGACCCCGCCTTGGGAATTGATCGACCAACTAAACATATTCGCCGGGCAACTCTATTTTGATGACTATAATTCATACCTTCGAGTGTGTCGTTTCCTGGGGGTGCCTACCGATGAGTCGGCCAATGCTAAATTACTACGGCGGGACATTCGGAAGTTGAACCTGTTTGACCATGGCGGAGAAAGTGAAAGCCAATTCTCGGTTTCGCCACTTCCTTTTGTGGCGGCACTCCTTGCGATTCGGAACAGAGGGAAACCGTTCTCACACACACATATGGGCAGGATTCTTTATGGTCAGACACTGAAACTGGAAGATTTTGATGGATTCAAGCAGTCGGTTGTTCCCTGGCACTCTGTAGATCTCTACCGGTACTTGGTCGAGGACGCACGGCAAACAGTGGTTATCTAAATTGGGGGTTAGCAAATAAGACGGGCGATGAGAGATCAGAGGGTAATAAAGAAAAGAGGTCCCGTGCTAGCGGAAGATGACGCCCAAGAACGTTTCGGGGCGAGGTTTCTAATGATTCGATGGGGGGGAAATGGGTCTATTCGATGTCGAGTAAGTAGTATATGGCGTCTTTATACTGAGGAAGAGAAGAGATGCTTGTCTAAATATGGAACGTACATTTATAGCGAATGAAACGTATCCAGAGAATGGTGTCTAATAAAAAAGACCGCGAAGAAATAATGAGGAAAACTGAGGAAAAGTATGGAGCGCACTTGTCTCACTAGGTTACCAGCTCTTTGTACGGTCCGGCCGACATCCGTGCGCAGCCGCGGGGTGCACCTTACAACTCTAAGGTCTTCTTCGAGGGAGAGCTGAGTCCTGTATCACCAAAAACTATGGACCCACCAGATGGTATGGAATCGTCGATGTCGCGACTCTCATCGCATAAGCGAAAGTTGGAAATGGCACCCTTGGCAGCACTTTTTTCGGCCTCTGATAGTCTAAGTGTACGTGCACTAGGATGAAGACCCTCTACATTTCTGTGGCGGATGGGAAGGAGCCTGGCTGTGCCTACGCTTTTGGTCTCGTCTTTCCCATTCCCATTCAACCATGTCTATTCGACTGACCCCAAGTGAACTGCTATTCGACCATACTCCTCAATCACTTCTTTATGCTGCTACCCACGTCTTCGTTCCTGCGGACCCATTCGAACATACAGAACCCTCCACAGAGGATGATATCTCGCTGGCTGGTGCAGTGTGGTGTGCCGCCCATTCTTATGGCTCACGTGTCGATGAAACTTGTGAGCCTCAGTGGCATTGCGTCACCAGGATGTTGGGGAATTTTCTATCTTTCGTTCAAGAGGAGGAAATTGACAGAGTTTGCATCATTTCCCAGCTTTATGAGATGCAGATAGGAGGTATGCCCATAGTTGCTGTGTGTATCTTAATCATGCTAATTAGCCGTAGACTTTCTCGCATTTTTCATTACATATTCTGCCATCCGATCTCCCGAGAATGACAACGTCGTTCGATCTCCGAACTTTGGCATCCTCCTCACAAAAAAGGAGACCTCCACACTATTTCAGACACTCGACATGTCTGCAGACAGCGAGCCTCCACGCTTGCTTCTTGAACCCGCAGTGGAAGTTCCAAACGATGTTCTACATGATGAGGATTTCCAACTCAGATTCGCCGACTTCCTTTCCCACCGTGGCGGGTTTGACTCGGATCACTCTGCACAATTTCTTATTTCACTCCGTAATATTTTGCGAAGTGTTGGTCGCACGGTCGACGTTCCTCTCATTACCAGACGACACCGCAATCGTGTTAGATGGTTTCCTTCGTCTTCTTGGTATCGTTCGCCTCTTTGGCTTCTTATCAGGGGCGCGATCCAGATGTCTACGGGTTGTTCTCCACTTGGGCGCAGATTATACAAGGAATTCATGTTGTTCTTCATGTGCACCCTCGCAAGCGACGCAAATATTTCCACCCTGTACGCAGATCTGCTTCATCACATGGGGCGTGAAATTAGACGTCGCTCGAGTGGGCTGGAGTTACCCATCCCAAGCTGGCTTTGCCAGATGACATTATCCACATTGGAGAAGCTGAACACACGCTCAGGCACCTTTCGTAATCTTTCGCAGGACGAACTCGAGAGGGATACCCAACTCTCCCTCACGCACAGTCATGAGTATATACAAAGTGCCCTTTCCCATAATCATGAACCTTCTCCTGCACCCTTTGTCCCCAGTAATATTCAGCGTCGTACTATTCACGATTTTTTGAACTCAAACAAGTTCTCTTCTGAAACAAAAGCTCCGGAATGGATTGACATTGTTTTATACGATGTGGAGAAAGCAGTCGAGGAGGACATTGATGACTGGATTGCCAATGTGATGGATGTAGATGGGGCATACAGACAACTCGACATCTTGATGGAGAAGTATATGCGCCATGCGGCCCTCGGTATGCAAAAGAACACCATCGGCTACTCTATCATGCTATTGACAGCTATTGAGCTTTTCATCGCACTTGACAAGCTCCTCGTGAAGGAAATCCCAATACTTGCCAACTATTTCCCTGAGATTCCACCATCTGCATTGGAAACTCTGGTCGCGCACAATCAAACAAGTTTCCACCGCATATCTCGTGCGTACCAGTACCTCTCGGCGCGTCAATCCCAATCACGACTGGGATGGTCGGTATTATTCGATGAAGACAGTCTCCCTGTCCGCTATTATGACCAGTGTCCCGATTTGCAGCAATTCAAGGCTCAGATTGAGCAAGACACCCGAGTACCACTACCTACGTTGCCATTATTCGCCAAAGTCATAGTTTTCGAGCTGCAATGTCCTTCATACATTCGTGTTTGGCGATCAGCGGCTGCACGAATTTGGTATTATTTCTCTCACCGGGGTAGAGGTGCTACTAGTAGAAGAAAAGAACCTGGAGAAAGTGCACCTTTGCGCGCTTCTATGTTTCAGCAATACTATACCGGCGCAGGCCACCTTGAATATCCACAGCACATCCACTTGAGCTATTCGGGGGAATTAAAAAACAACCCTACGTTACGCTATGCAATCTTTTGTGACGAGAGTATCTTTGTGTGGGAGGAAAATAAAGGTAATCCCAAATGCTGGATCGCTTGGTGGCATCACCACTACAGCAGAGAGAATAATGCCTCACACAATACTCCCAATGGTGTCTTGGCTGCTCAGAATAAATGCGCTGCCGAGTTCTCTCTGGATGAATTTCTTGTGTTTCGACAGCTGCGTAGTGGCCCATTGCTCCAATGGTCCAATATATTGCATGGATTACGCAGTAAAAGCCTGAACCTTCGGCGGATAGAGGTTCATGACCTTCTTTTTTGTGCTCTTTTTCAAGTTGGGCCTCTGGATCTGAACACAGTGACTTGGCTTTGGCATGCCGAACTTCAGGACTCGTCATTTTGCATAGCACTTCTTGACGAGCTCGAAAATCTAGTTGTGGACGTTGGAACTCAAGTCGTAGACAGGATCGCGATTCATACCATCTCATTGATTCTCACCCGAGTCCTCGCGTCAAGCCCCAGTGGACGAATTTTGCATCAATCAGTCACACTCCTTCGGAAAGTACGTCGAAAGATGCTTGATTGGGTGCGGGAGTTGTCATACAGCCTGGGGAAGGAGCCTATGAATGAGGAGCGCATGAACCTCCTGGGGGACATGTCTAGGGCTTGTCTAGGCACGTTTGATGTCGACAGACCTACTCTAGAGAGGAGTTTCCAGTCTGAAGAAGATATCAGTGCCGCGATTATTTGCACACTCTTAATAGATGGTCTGAGAAGCTCCTGTACGTTCTAAATCCCAAATATGGTACATTTGACTTAACTGTTATGAATATTTCAGATAATTCGCGTGAATATCATCACCGTCTTCCTTATACATTCCAGGCCGTTCTAAGCAATGCGATTCTTTTAGACTTAACTGATCGTGGCATTGACCTTGCGGTTCGCATGTTTTTCCCAAGCCATAAACCAGATGCGACCACGTGGAAGAGTTTGGACCATCCAAATGATCATTGGCTCACAAGCCAAAGCTATCGCCGAGAGACCATGGAGAAGCCATCAGGAACCTATCTTAACTTGCTCGATGGGGAGATTCAAATACATGGGCAATGGATAGGCAGGTTATTTCGGAGAATAAGGTATGAATGGAAATACAAAGGAATATCTCCCGATGTGCGTACATTTATGCTTATTGTTATCTGAAGACTATCTGACTCTCACTGAATATAGGAAGGTTTCCTTGTCCTTCCGGATCTATCTAATCAAGGCATGATTCCAAGACAAAATGTATGAGTCAGAACATCAATTTCCACAGAACTATCTAACTTTAAGGTTGAACACACAGATACGCTTTTTTTTAAGAGACGATGTTCAGTTGGTGGTTCGGATGCTCCATAATGAATCGAAAGATATCCTTGAGTGGGTTCCTTCAGATATACTCCAAGATGACCTTCCACGGTCACTTCTGGATGGACATATTCATTGGTTGAGTCTGTCAAGAGGGATAGTCGAGATACGTCCTCTTGATCAACCGTTCAGTTCCTCTCCTGATGGCTGGAAGATTGAAGGTTGTGCATCAGGCCAATATCGGGCACGCAAGGGTAGCGAGTCGCTTGTGGATATCCGGAGTCTAACATGGGGGATGTTGTCAAACTGTTTCGTCAGCCTTAACGTTCTCTGGAAGCCCTACCTCCCTCAAGACAATAAGGCCTTAGTCGACCAGGCAAATGATTTATTAATGACCACAATTCCCATCGAAACACAAGCTACGTCAATCTTGCGATTGACCATCATATTACCCCGTCATGGGTTGTCCTTTTTTATCAATGAACAAGGAGAACTCGAGTCCTATGACTTCAAGGACATGGTTTATGAAAGTGATCCGCAACTCGGGACATTGTCCGGTACAAAGAACCTGTTTGTTTTGCGGCAAAAGGCCTGCCTCTTGAAGGGGCTTATTCCCAGACGCATTCTTGTTCCCGACGCCATCCCAGGAACGCCCAGTGATTCAGATGATTTGCTTCGGTTCACTCAAAGAGAATACAGTGAAGATGGATCAACATATCAGGTGTATGATGTGGACACTGAACTAGGCTGTTTGATAGGGGATGGGAGCCTGAGGAGTATGAGGCAACTAGCATACATGCATGCGGTGACCAGTCAGGATAGCCCGGATCCGCTGACGGGAAAGACGGGTGTTCAGGTGGCAGTTTCTCTCTTACGTTCCGGCGGGTGTCAATCGATCGCAAGATTTAAATCTCTCCACGAAGATGAAGATAACCTCTTCTGCGGCTCTGTACATCCTGAAGTTGACAGGGTATATGAGGAAATCGGAATTAGATATTACCTGAAAGGCAAGATTCGGACAACCAGTGCTGGTAAATCTAATGGCGCTTCCTCCGGCTCGGAGAGTACGTCCTCACAAATACAATCGCAAAGCGTTCTTTTGCGGCTGTTTCCCAACCGACCAGCTCCGGTAGAATTACTACCCCCACGATGCACTTTGCCTCGTCTTAGCCATAGGAGTTTATTCTACGATCTTTCCGAACTGAAAAGATTATTCCCTTCTCTTGTCAAACTGAGCAACACCACATGCTCGGAGTCCTTCCTTCAGAAGTACATTGCTCGCCTCAGCGCTAGTGCGCTGCATGTTCGAGAGGAATATCAAGCAGCCTTTTCATTGGATCAAAACCTTGATCGCTTCGAAACGCTAAAGGACCACTATCTTCGGTGCAGAGCCAACTATTTTGACACTCTTGCGACTCTGAGCAATAGTCTATGCCAAAGCACTGAGTTATGCGAGCAACTGGACAGCCGATCTGACCCATGGCCACCAATCACGGGAAATTCCCTCTTGCGATGTCTCGCATCTACATCAACACAAACTCTCCCAAGACAATGGAAGAAATGTTTAATATCTCTGGCCTTGTTTCTTTTGGACTTACAACGTGCTCGGAGGCTACTACGATTTGCTTTGGACGGCCAAGAAGAAGAGTTTTCGAAAGAATTGGAGAATGAGGGATGTGACGGATGGGATCCTGAAGAGTATTCGGACTGGCTCTTAATTCAAGTATACCTTTGTTTTCTGTGTTCTGGTTCTCGTACCAATGCCACTTGTTCTCTTTCTTAGATTTAGGGAAACTTTCTCATTCGTCGCAACCAGGCTGATGTTGCCAAAGAAATGATGTCTCCGAAATCGGGACGAAACACTCTGACACAAGTAAATATGGGCGAAGGAAAATCGTCTGTTATCATCCCGATCGCTGCTGCTGCTCTTGCTAACGGAAAGCAACTCGTCCGTGTCATTGTTCCAAAATCATTGACAGCCCAGATGTTCGACCTGCTCCTTGCTCGTCTTGGTGGGCTCGTTAACAGGCCAATATATCACTTGCCCTTCTCCCGTGCCTCCGAATACGGCTTCCCTGGCCTGGTAAACAACTTTCAAATCGGCGATATACACAAGCTCATGATGCAATGCATGGCCGAGCATGGAATTCTACTTGTCCAGCCTGAACATGTCATGTCTCTCAAGCAGAAGTGCATAGAGAGGACTCTACACAATAGTATGGCTGTATCTATTTCAACATCCGAAGTCCCCAAAGCAATTTTCCGGCGCATCAGAGGATTATTATCGTTCAGATCAGTAAGTATGAATGTTTTATGCGAGTGATGCGACTGACCATGGAGCATATAGGTACCGGAAGATGGCTTTCTTGGTGGCATACTCCGACAGCTGGGCCGGGCCGCCAGCCATTTACCTGAAAAGAACGTTGTTCGGGGAGATGATGAGGGCACCGGAGATAGCCTTAACGCCTCAGACAGCGCGCCCAGCTGGATATGTATCGACAAATGGATGAAATCACACGTTCGAGATATGCTGGACGAGAGCGATGAAATACTTCACTCTCGGTTCCAACTGATTTACACTGTCGGCCTAGAGCAACATATAGAGGGATACCCGCATAGATGGACAATCATGCAGCAGGTTTTGCGCTTTGCAAAGGATTGTTGTAACGAACTTGCAAGAAATTATCCTGGATTTTTTCCAATCGAAAGCGGACCACCGGGGTCCTTCCCAAAAATCGGCTCTGTATCAGGTTCTGACATTGGTCAACGATTAAAACCATTGGTTGTAGAATTTGTGATGGCAGGACGAGTTTCCAATCTTGACTTCTGCGATCTCTCCCAGGAACTGAAAGATGCAATCAGCAACTTCATATCTGAAGAGCACATCCTTCCGGATACAGCTAAGAGAGTGGAGAAATATGCCAAGTATTCTGACCAGGCTTGCACATGGACCGCACTGCTGGTTCTTCGCGGACTTTTGGCTTCCAATATTCTCTTGTTCGCACTTTTGGAGCGCAGATGGCGTGTCGACTATGGTCTTGTCTTTCGGAAATCAGACTCCGGCCAGCAGCCCACAATGCTTGCTGTCCCTTATCGGGCGAAAGACATGCCGTCGCCAAACACCCAGTTCGGCCATCCCGACGTCACCATTATTCTCACGTGTTTATCCTACTACTATTCTGGCCTCAGTGAAGGCCAGCTCAGAACGTCTTTCCAAATTCTGTTAGACCAAGATGACCCACATGCCGAGTACGCAATTTGGGTTAAAGATTATAGTGACGACATCCTTCCGGAGTCACTTCGGACCCTCGGCGAGATGAACCTGAGATCGTCAGAGCAATGGGACAAGGTCATTTATCCGCTCTTTTGTCAAAATCAAGCCGCAATAGACCTGTATCTCTCACGAGTGGTATTTCCAAGGGAAGCAAAAGAATTCCCTTTCAAGATTTCTGCTTCTAGCTGGGATTTGGTTGGGAAACGGGAAACGGTGATCACAGGCATGTTCTATCTTTATTTGTCTACCTCGGTTCTTGAAATGGACGGAAATATCAGGATTTTCTGGTACTGATGATGGTCGATGGTTGTTACCTATGACTATTAATCAGCGAGATCTAGATCATCAGCAGGGTACTAATGCAAGGGTCCTTGCATATCTTCTTCGACCAGAGAACGACTTTTACATGTCAAGTGCGAATGAAAATGGCGAACGATGGACGACAATCGAATTCCTCCAATCAGTTACAAAGCAGCAACCAGAAATCCGTGTATTATTGGATGTTGGCGCTCAAATCCTCGATACGTCCAATCGCCGTGTCGCTGGAGCGTGGCTCGACATCGTTCGGGATGCCGCTGGTGCCATCTACTTTGACGAAAAAGACGAACTGACGGTACTCTTGCGAAATGGAAAGTCGGTTTCAATGCTTTCTTCGTCGCTTTCTCAACAGTTGGGACGCTGTGTCGTCTACCTGGATCATGCGCATACACGAGGGACCGACATCAAGCTTCCAGTTGGCTCACGAGCAGCCGTTACACTGGGTCCGAGGCTGACAAAAGATCGTCTTTTACAAGGTTTGTATTTGCATTTTCAATTCCGTTTTGAAATTCTCAGTGTAATTTCAGGCTGTATGCGAATGCGCAAGCTTGGTCGCGGTCACTCACTCGTGTTTTTTGCACCACCTGAGGTTGACAAAAGTATCCGCATCCTAAAGAAGGATCTGAACTCTCCTATCGCCGTCCCGGACATCATATGCTGGGTGATACACGAAACGTTGACTGACATCCAGCAACGGGCTCCTTATTGGGCACAGCAAGGTATGGATTATAGGTCAAGAGAGGATGCTTGGATCCGTTTCTGCAGCAAAGCGATCAGCTCGAATAAACTCTCTGATGTATGGCTTCAGCCCGCAGCCAGATCATTGGAAGACCTCTACGGACCACAAGAGAGTAAACAAGAAACAAGAGGCTTGTTGGCGATGGACTCAGACATACAACAACGCTGCAAAGATCTCGGAGTTATGAACATGTCTGCTTCGTGTGTGCAGGTAGAGGAACACGAACGAGAGGTGAATCTGGAGCGCGAGAGCGATCACGAGGAGGAGCTGCCTCCGGGGGCGGAACCTGCGGAACATTTCCTTCACCCAGATGTCGTGAACTTCGTGAAAACTGGTGTTACCCCTGCATTGTATTCGAGCAGTGCCTTCCGTCCCATCTTCACAACGCTCGAAAAGAGCTCTTCTACCACTCGGGAAGCAGATGTCTGGAGCCCATTCATTCTTTCGACGGCAGATTTCTGCGAGACAATCAAGCCCGAATCGACCAAGGGAACGATCGATCAATATCTCCGCCCCGTCCAATGGGTGCTATCTAGTCAAAGAAACCGTCGGGTACTGATTCTGATCAGCCCATTCGAGGCCAACCACTTGCTACCGGAAATTAGGAGTAGCGAACACGTCCACCTTCACCTATATGCACCACGCAAGTCATGGCGTATGAGACCAATGGATGATCTGACATTCTTCGTCATTCCTCCCCTACCTTCTGGGTGGACCCCGCCTTGGGAATTGATCGACCAACTAAACATATTCGCCGGGCAACTCTATTTTGATGACTATAATTCATACCTTCGAGTGTGTCGTTTCCTGGGGGTGCCTACCGATGAGTCTGCCGATGCTAAATTGCTACGGTGGAACATTCGAAAGTTGAATCTGTTTGGCCACGGCGAAGAAAGTGAAAGTCAATTCTCGGTTTCGCCACTTCCCTTTGTGGCGGCACTCCTTGCGATTCGGAACAGAGGGAAACCGTTCTCACACACACATATGGGCAGGATTCTTTATGGTCAGACACTGAAACTGGAAGATTTTGATGGATTC
>JBBPKM010000062.1:5325-24086 GCA_038089255.1 Austroboletus rostrupii
AACTTGACTTTGATGTTTGGGTTTGCTCAGGCTGTTGCGTGTGCTGAAGCTGGTGTGACAATCGTTTCTCCGTTTGTTGGGCGTGTCCGTTGACATTTTCATCTCGTTTGTCATAAGCCACTCAGGTTCGTTGTTGATGCAGATTCTTGATTGGTACAAGAAGACCACCGGAAAGAAGTACGAGGGCGACGACGACCCTGGAGTCCTGTCTGTGAAGAGAATATTTACTTATTTCAAGCAACATGGGTGCAAAACGATCATCATGGGCGCGAGCTTCCGCAACGTCAGTGGCTTGAACACATTCTCAGTTTGCACTCGTTCATCAACATTCATTTTTTTAGTTGGGAGAAATCAAGGCTCTTGCTGGCATCGACTTCCTCACTATATCTCCCAAACTTTTGGAAGATCTAAAGAATTCTAATGATGTCGTTCCGAAGAAATTGGACGCAGACAATATTCGGGGCAAGTCATCCGTTAGATACCATATATACACAATATTTGTACTGACTGCTTCGATAGGTGCCGGAGTCGAACTCATTCCAAAACATTCGTATATTGACAATGAACCCGAGTTCCGCTGGGCGTTGTTCGAGGAAGCGATGGCCTTCGACTTGCTGCACGATGGGATCAGAAAGTTTGCGGTAGACGGTAACAAACTAAAGGAGATCTTGAAGGAAAAGTTACAGGCGGCGTGAAAAAAAGTTAGTATAGCTTCTAGGTTAGTCGCTTTGTATTAGTACTTACTTTATTCCGTTCGACTCGGCCTTGAAATACTTTGTTTATTGTCGCGATGTTTTTCGACCTCAACGTGCCCACCGTCGCCCTTCAAGTTCAAGGAGCCTTGCTACAGTCAAAGAAGAACAAGGGAAAGCAGCCTCAAGCGACTGGCAGCGTCACCACCCTATTTACTCCTGCCCAAGTCGCCACCATCGAAGGGCGCATCGATCTTCTCGTCCATTGTCAGCCTTTCAGTTCCAAAATCTCTAAACCCCTCTTTTTTTGACTCTTCCAAGTGCAGTGGGATATGCGGTCGTCGCCCTCAACCAGACGGTCGAGAAGAAAATAGATCCCAAGACACACATCAACACCCTCAATGCGTTGTTGCCCCAGCTGAAGAACAGAACTGCCATCACGTATCTCAAGCGATTGACGATCACTATCGACGAAGACAGCGAAAAGGGGTTCGGTTTGGTATGCTTTTCTTTTCTTTTCTTTTTTTCGCCACTGGTGGCCTCGGAACGGTCGGGCTGACCCCTTGCTTGCCCCCAGACGAGTGCCAATGCGTCCATCGCCGACGGATACGACCTCATCGCACTCGCACCCACGACGGCAGCTACGTTTTCTGCCGCATGCTTGACGCACAGTTTACCCTCGCCGTTGACGGCCCACGTCATCACGCTGCCTCTCACCTTGCCACGGCTCCCGTTCCATCTCAAACACACGCTCGTCCGAACCGCCATCAAAAACGGGGCTGTCTTCGAGATCAACTACGCGGGTGCTCTCGGTGACCCAGAATCCAGCCATGTCAACCTCGGGGTGACCGACACGGGCCTCACAGCGAAGCGGAACTGGTGGGCCGCAGCGAGAGAGGTCGTTCGCGTTACCAAGGGCAAGGGGGTCATCGTAAGCGGTGGAGTGCTCGGAGAAGGCGATTACAGAGGACCAAAGGACGTCCAAAACCTGTCCGTTTCTTTCCCTTTTTTTTTATTTATTTATTTTCGCGATCGCCACCGACGCGTCCTGAACGTTTTTGACAGGGTCACACTACTCGGTCTGGCTCAAAATCTGGCACATGACGCGTCCACGGTCACGCCCAAGAGCGTGGTCTTGCGTGCGCGTGAGTGCTTGGCCTTTGAATTGATGTCGCCGCCGGTGTCTTGATACAGTTGGTCCAGAAACGCGCAAAACGTATCGTGCCATCTTGTCGGAACCGAGGGTCGTGGTGCCGACTTCGTCCACTGAGCCTGCTCAAGGTGCAGAGGCTTCTCTGGACGCTTCTCAGGCCGATGTTCCGTCGTCCTCGTCGGACGGCCAACCGGCCACTGAACCAGGCGCGCCGACCTCTCATTCTGAAAAGCCGATTCAGGATGATGATGGCCCTGGGACGAAGAAGCGCTGCCGTGAGCATGAATTAGACACCACCGAATCGGCAGTGACGTCCCAATCTGTGAAGGCGACTATTGCCAATGCAGATAGTGTGACTGGCGAGGCAGTATCAGCACGGAAGAAGAAGAAGAAGAAAAACGCCACTCAAAAATAGTTCTGTTGTTGACGTTTTATTTTATGGCGAACAGAGCTGCATACGTACGTGTACAGTGTAGTATCCGAGAAACCAAAAACAAAAACAAAAACGAATGCACGGAACGAGCCCTTAGTATACACAGTAACCCAGGTCAGACAAGCGAACCAGTGCCGCTACGTTTCCACTTCATTTCCGTCACCTCATGGACCATCAACACCCTTCCAAATCGCGTCTGCGCACCCCAACGACTCGAGCCATTCTGCGGCGTGATATTTGGCTCTTCGATAGGGCCACTGCTCTACCTCCAAGGCGCCCTCTTCACCACACCGTGCCACGGTCCAGATGGTCCCATCGACCCGCATCACACGTATGTTTGGGAACCCGTGCTCGACAACGGCCAGGACAGAACGAATCGGCAAGTTGGTGAAACCAATGTAATGCAAGAAGGGGGGCATACCCGTACGGAGTTGCTGTACACGATATGTCGTGAGCATCTGGATCCACGAAAAAAGTGCATTGGGAAGGGTAAGGAAATAAACGCACATTCATGAAGCTCATCAAGTCCTCGCTTACCGCAGGCGACAGATCAAGCGTCAACGCGCGCACCGTCCGCGGAACCAACCACCCTGCCAAGGCTGGGGACAAGTCTCTCGGATACGTGATCGACAAACTACTCAGGTTGGAGAGCGCGGGAAGCACACCCCAGGCTGAGGCGTCGAACCCGATACGACGAGCGTCCGTCGGCGGGATAAGGAGATGGTACGTTCGTAGTTGCGTTCGTTCACGGAGGAATTCCGAAATAGCAGGACAAAACTCGCGATCTGCAATGTGTCGATGGAGTCCAGTAATCGTGAGCGAAAAATGTCGGAGGAACGGAAGCGCGGAGCGGTATTGCCTGAACAAGGATGACGGTGTGCATTCGAGCATTCCCGAGAGCATCACGGATTCCAGTTGGTGGCCATTAGCAAGAATCTCTGAGAATGCTTGCGTATCAGTTGAGAAACAACCATTGAATTCGATCTGGGTAAGATGGCGAACTGAAACAGCTTCGGCAGGAAAACGCCATCGGGGATTGTTGATTGACAAGTAACGAAGTGTGTCACGGCTCTGGGCTAGAAACATGTGAACGGACGAACTACTTCCTCCGTCGGAACTGATGGCAAAGTGTGTGAGATGTTTGAATACAGGCACCTCAATGTCAACAACATGGTCCGCCACTCTAAAATGCAAATCAATGAGAGAAAAAGGGACATGGGTGGAGCGCCGTACACGAGAGATAATCGCTGCAGACGCGGATTGTTTGAATGAACCACTTGCAGCACACGCGAGATCAGCTCCTTGTCTCCAGAGCAGTGTACCTTGCGAAGGTTCAACAATTTTGGGAGCGCATTCATGAGCATGCCTGAACGCCGCTTAGCGGCCTCGAACGCAGACCAAGAAGACATACGTACCGACTTGGAATGCTAAAGGCTGTGTGACATCGTAGGATACTGCAAAAACGCTCAAACTCCTGACTTTACCAGCGAAATGTGGATCAACCAATATCCGGGTAAGGATATCTGCGCTTCGCTGGTTGTGCCATGCGTCTACATCTTGATCGACCATTTCCGTGGGTGTCGGTAGGAAACGGCCATCTGCGCCTCCAGGCTCCGCGGTAGCGGTGAGGTGAAGATCGATCTCACTGAAGAGCAACTGGCTGGCGATTCGGGAAAGCGCGTTTGGAACGAATAATAGCGACTTTAGATCGCGTTTGGGTAGAAAGAGTGCGATTTGCCGCCATACTTCCTCGGAGAAGCGCGGTGGGCAATCAGGCTCTCTGAGAAGCTGTGCGGAGGGTGAGCAGACGCTCCCAAGCAGACAGGAAGCTCACCATCTCTGGACGAAGATGTTGTGACTGAATAGTCGCTTTTACATCCTCGTTGTCAGGATCTACAGTCAACACAGAGTGGAGATCTTGGAGGGATGATTCACACATAATTGCGACATGGTCGTAGACGCGGACAAACCTTGCTGGGCAGACGTGCGGTAACCCGCGGCGAGGCGCCCCTTGGCGCGAAGTAAGAGTGCGCGTGCGACGCTCGAAGAAGGCAAACTGGAAATTCGCAGGAGAGAATGGACAGCATTTTCCATGACCGTACGATACCTATTCTGGATGCGTGAGGAAAATAAGAGGGAGACAGCGGGCCTGGTGGCACGAACCCCTCGGTTGGCAGGTGCTGCAAGGCATATAGGAGCACGTCGGCCTTTTGGGTGTCGGTGAGGTCAGCAACGACGTCGCGAATGCTCGCATCGAGAATGCGCGGATTGAAGAGCGGCATCGTTGGGGGAGAAAGTGGGAGGAGTTCTCACACTTTATGAACTGTCAGCCCGACCTACGCGGAGGCCTGGATCGGTATGAAATCGTTCCTGTCCGCGCCCGTCCCTTCCGCGTGCACTGCGGTCTTTACGCGGCGGACCTGCTCGGGGGCAGTGGCGCATGCGTGCGTATATACATACTGTATAGACTCCATCCAACTTCTTCTTCTTCGCTCCCCCTGCGGCCCGAACGCTGACCATGTCCGAGCCAGCGTACAGCGCAACCCAGTTCAGCGAATACACCATCGCGTTCGAGGGCAACTCCCTCGCGTGCATCTTCTCTGGTACCTCTCCCATCCCCCCGCTCTCCCCCGCACGCTCACCGCCGCTGCACCGGCAGGTCTCTATTTCGTCATAGCTGGCACAAATCTGTACCTGCTCCGAGGAACAAAAAAATACAGGCTACTTTGGCTGTACTCCACCGTTCAGCTCGTACTCACACTCGTATTCGTCGCAATTTCGCTCTTCCATGCACCATCACAAACCTTGGGCATATTCAACATCACCAATGCTAGCCCTTACGCAACGTCCCCATGGCCTTCCATCCTAGTAGACGTCATATTTGTCCTGAACACGTGGATTTCCGATGCCTTTCTGGTGCGTTCCGTCTTCCCAGTTTGTTCGTCGTGACGAATGCAAGTTAGCTCTATCGATCCTACGTCGTCTGGATGGGGAACAGATACGCGCTGGGATTCCCTCTGGTGCTGTACATCGCCACCGTCGCTTCTTCGCTAGCCTTTCTCGTCGTCAGTTCGACGCCTGGGGCCGTCTACAGCAACTACGCAGTCCAAACCACTGCTACCGTCTATTGGTCATGTTCCACAGCAATGAACGTCTGTGCTTCTGGTCTCATTTCTGTACGACTCTGGATGCATAAGCAGGCCCTCTCTGCAGCAGTTGGGTCCCCCCAAGGCACATTCTATCTCGGATATATGGCAATGACCCTCGAGAGTGCATTGTTGTATACTGTCTTTGCAGTTGTCACACTAATCGTGTACACGCTGAACAGTCCGCTTGAAAACGTCTTCATCCCACTGCTTGGCGTAGTTCAGGTAAACCTTCTTCTGCATCACCACTTCAGATCCTCCTTACAGACCCTACGAATAGGTGATTGCACCGTCGTTGATCATTTATCGTATCATCCGAGGCATCTCATTCGAGACGGATGCATTTGGAACTCTCGAAACCACCGCCAATATAGAGTTTGCACAGCCGAAACCCCGCATTTTGCATCACGTCCATCATGACTCATCGGAAGGCTCGGGTACTGTGCAAGGCAATGATACCAAGACAGACCGGCTCACCTCCGACTTGTCCATTCACGAAGTCAAACATCAAGTTTGAACCTCGAGATACCCGTCCGAGATGTATGTATGAACTCTGGCTCTATTGCATCGCGGAATGTAGATACAACTTGACGTCCAATACTGGGAGGAAACGGGGACGAGATTGTCTTTAGCTCCGGTATTTATGAACACTATCGTGATCGTGATGACAGTTTACGCGCTTTTCTCATTACCTTACATCCGAGTTGCTATGGCGCTCGCCAAGCGAAAACGCAGCATCAAGCTCGGGGTCATTCCCAGGGACTCAGAATCCTACCAAGAACTGGTACCGAGGCCTATGCAATGGTCCTCGTCGGTACAGCTGATGTATGGGTTTTACTTATCAAGCAACCTATATACCAGTCTGTGCCTCATTGATCCCGATCAACATGCTTACTTATAGTGTTTATATGTACATATTAATCCACAAGCGAACCTCCGTCTATTAAACAGTGCACCCGATCAACCCGCCACTGATATATACAAAAATCACAGGGTGTCCACCGAGCAATATGTCATTTCAATTCTCCGCCTGACGAATAGGAAAGACGGTGACCGTGGGGCACCTCAGATATTTTACTTGTTGCACCCAGTGCTTCATGCGCTGGTGCCACCATCCAATGGTTGACACCAGCGCAGGAAGTGGGTCCAGCCACTTAGGGTGTTGCTTCGGAGGCCTGGAGTCCATATCCAATTACTCTCCCGCTGGATAACAGATATTAAATTCGTTATCGATCGCCCTGGCGAAGGAGTGCCTGCCTCGGATGAAGACATATAGGGTACGATGTCGCGTTCTAGACCGCCCTCTGTATCGCTGTGCCAGCACATCATCCGAACGTTGAAATTCATACAGATAATAATCGTCGCTGGGACCTCCGTCGTGCAATTGCATTTGCCAGAGACTCTTGTACAGATAAGATAGTGAATCGATGTCGGTTTTCTATCAGTTCGGGGAGTGGGTACAAAAATATGTGCTACTCACCGACGTTGGTTCTTTTTTCTAACTGGCTCAGCGATATCTGCATGCACAATTCTATATGGTCAGTGATTCTATCGTCCAGGTGTGTTCTTATGCGTCTTTTTTATCTTCGATTCAATAATACCATTTCTTTCAGGCAGATTCCTCGATCACTTAAGTAATTTGCGCAGTCAGACGACGGGTTAGCGCTTTAGCCCCAAGCAGGCTCAAGGATGCCAGAAGCTTGTGCATCATACATGAACCAAGCTGAGCACAAGTGAAATACCTAGACAATAAATAATGAACACCGAGCGCACGCATAAAAAAAGTTAGCAGAGGTCTGCTAGTCAAAAGAAGAAGAAAAAAAAAAGCAAAAATTCAGAGAGAAGATTCATTCCCCGTCTATGACGAAGAAAGGATCATTTAGGAGCGCCTCAAAGACCCCCTCTCAAACATCGCCGCTAATTGATACAGCAGTTTCATCGTCAAAATAGCTCTCTCAAACTCGAAGACCGAACATGTCACGGAACTCACCGCAGTACGTCCGACTGAATTCGAGACTCGAAATGGGGTGCCCAAGTCCGATACATTCCAAGTCTTTCAATGCATCGGGGATCCTTGGGGATTTTCTGTGTTTAATTTCTTCTGAAGGCAGATGGAGGCTTGCCAGTAAGGATTCCTTTGTACTACGGCACTGCCCGCAGGCCCGACCATCCGGCCACATTGCTGATGCGTTTACCTCTACCTTCCAAATGGAGCATTCGAAATACTGATGTAATCATCCTTTTTTTGGCAGGTGTTGTATCCCTAAATTTCCTTTTCCTACGTTCCCTTTGTTGAATGCAATGCTTCGCCAAGAAGGGTTCAAGCATGAGTGTGACTTCGACCGTGTGCTCATTGCAACGAGGTACGTTGGAGCCAAGTGGAGATACCCGCACTTAGGATCATCCCGTACGTTCAAAGGGATTGCCAAACTAAGCCTCCGCCTACTGCCATATTTAGGTACTAACACTTTGCTCAGACGGTCATGCAAGAAGCGACAAAGATAGTTAGCGTATCCACGGGCGTATAAAAACACATGCACGCCTTTCCTGTCATCCAGTTTTCATACCCTTCTCAAGCGTCCGCCCCAGCCTGAGTCGCTAAAAAAAGACTCTTCTCAAAGAAGACCCTGTTACTTTGCATCCACCCTTTTGTCATGTTCTCAAAGCTCAGTTCCGTCGCTTTCTTCTTTGCTCTCTGGTTCGGTTTCTGTACGTGTCTCTGACGATGTTGCCACTGGGCCACTCAAAATCTGACGTATATTTTTTTCAGTGGCACTCATGGCGTCTGCCAGCCCAATCGTTCTCCCGCCCCCTGAGAGAGTTTCGCACCTGAGCGATGTCGTTGCTGTCAGTTGCCGGAATCCCACTTGTTTATCGATCACGGTGTTTACATATTTCTCTTCAGCGCGAACCCAGTGCCGTCGATGCTATCAAGGGCGACGACCTGTTCGTATGGAGCAGTAAACCCCACGAAGATTCAGAAGTCGCTAAACGCGAGCCCGTCGCGTCCCCAGAGGTCGAGGTCGAACCGCGTATCTGCCGTTTCTCGTGCATCTGAGACTCGCACATCGTTTCTTCGCTTTCCGAACATGCGTAACGTGATCTCGACACGGGTCGGTCGAGTCATTGTCGCCCATGTTGACTGGTGCCATACGCACTATTTCGTTCTTTTTCACGCATACCCGGACTCTGCGCTTCTCTTGGGCTGATATTCTTCCGTTATTTCGTTCACGCTTTTAAGTAACCATCCGGAGCGTTGCTGTAACTGACAGTGTGTCGATGCATTCCGTTATTAGGGTCTTTTTTCTTTCTCTTGTGTTACCCTCTGTAGCCCTGTAGTATCCAACGATTCCTGTATCCCGTAGCCTTTAGGTATTGTATCCGTCCAAACAAGTGGTAAAACACTGGAATTTATGTGGCAAGGTCTCGTTGCGGTCCGACTCTGGTAAATCCGGGCCGTTGGATCGATCATATGGATGAGATATCCCGTCGGAATGGATCGACACTCGGATGATGCACTATTTTGTGCCACTCTGTTCGTCGATGTGCTAGCACCACTGCGTAGAATATTTGCACTTCACCGCTCGACCGAGTATCGTGAAGGAAGCAATGGCGTACGGGTAATACTACATACATGCGCCATGTCTTTTCTCGACTAGCACATGTACCGAGGCAAATACGTCGATCGATCGACCGTTGTTACAACGGTTACTACAAGTAGTTTAGGAGCTAGAAGCCTTTGCATGATCATGATCTTGCCATCTTCTTTTTCCCTTGAGCAGACGTCGTGTGATTCAGGAACTTCATCCGTCATGCCGGCACGAGCAGACGAAGAGTTGCTGAATCCTTGAGTTACACGACGGTCCGCCTCGAAGGTATTGAATCAAATAATTAATTAGTCAAAGACATGCATAATATGGGGTAACATGATAGATATGTATGTATGCAGTACATGTCGAGGAAACAAAAGTGTTACTTGTGCTACAACGAGGTCAACAGGACGTGGCAGGCATGTGAAGGTTAACATATGGACAGGGGTGGGTATAAGGGAGACGAAGAAAACCAGAGTCAGATGCTCAAATGCATGCCATGAATAGCTCGTCATCCAGGCGGCGGCTCTCCTACATAGTCCACGCCATAATACCACCCGGATCCGCCTACTCGCTGTGAGGCGGGTTACCCCCAATGTCCACCCTCCCTGATAATCCTATCTGCCTACCATCAGAATCGGGTTCTGCTGCACTCGCAAATTGTGATGATCCAGAACGTCTTTCCAACTCAAGCCTGTTCGGATACCCCGTTCCGATCATATATCCATCCTGGTTGTCAGGTCGCGCGATGGCCTCTCCCGACCCAGACCCAGACCCACCACTCTCAGACTCCCTCCTCCTGCTACTTCCACTCCCGAGGCCTTCCAGAGATGCCAAGAATACCTCATTCATATACTTTAGCTTCTCGTCCACCTCCGCCTCACGTGTCAACATAGGTCCCATCGACGTGGAGGACCTTTGCGACTCCCTTTCGCTCGCAGTCATTCCTTCCGAACCGCGTCGTGAATGCTCACCAGCAACTAATCCAAGCCCAAGAGATCCAGCTCGTGGTCCTGAAACTGATACGGACCGTAGCCTTGATGTACTCGACTCGAAAATGTCCTGCATGCCATGCCGACCCACCGTCCCGGGACTCGACGTTAAACTGGGTAATCTACCTGATAGAGGCTCCGGAGACCCAGACAACGGTTGCCTCGCAGAGACTGAAGTTAGGGGCTTTCGGGAGTCAATTTCTTGCACGAAAATCGAGATATCGTCATCGTCTGTCGCAGCGCCCAGAAATGCATGGGTGGCGATGCTTCCTGTGCCATTCCCTCCGGAACGCTCACTATCCTTGCGTTCCACGCCGACATTGCTCCCTGAGCTGCCGTCGCTTGTAGCACCTCCGGACGTGACATACCGGTGCCCAAAGCTACTCGAGTAGCGCTTCCGAGAGGGGAGACGTGGGGAGTCGTCGTCTCCTTCCGCAGAGGCAAGTGAACGCCGATCGCCAAGACTTGATGGTGCAAATGGCGGAGAGGGTCGGCTGATGCCAATTGGGGAGGGTGGGACACGGGATGAGTTGGGTGAGGTTGGCGTTGGACGTGCCGGGAGACTGGGCAGCGCAACACCGCTCGTAAGTGGAGAGGACTGGCGAAGGGAAGGGGAGGGAGAATGGGTAGATGGCGATCCTGAGGAAAGCGTCGAGGACTTGAACGGATGAACTGGGTTTATATTCGGTCTGCGAATAGGCAGCGGACCTGGAGAAGGAAGATCCTAAAATAGACATTAGGAGGGGACATACCAAAAATGGAGAGCTCTTACTAGACTACTTCTTCCTGTGGTACTGGTACTCTCCCTGCGAATCCTCGCAGCCATGCCAGTTAACGGTGCCCCATCTTCTTTCGACCACGCTGTACTGCCTTCTGGGCGTGAGGAAGTCACAGACAATACAGAGGTCGATCCCGCAGTGGCCATGTTAGTCGTCGTCCGACTCAGTGGTAACGCCACACTCCGAGGGCTCTGACTCCCGGGAGACGAGCCGGTGCGACTATGAGTCGGAGGTAACACAAACTGACCAGCAACGGACGAGGGCGGCGACTTTGGAAGGGATGTACGAAGGCTACCAGGTAAACCTGACATGGAGTCACGCTGTTGATTCTTTACCAATGTTGGTGTAAAATCTGGGCCTTCATCCAAGGACAAGAACCGCGAAGAGAGCAACGACTCAAGTTCATCTAGTTGGAAGTTGGGAGAGGTAAGGTACTTGGCAGTAAGACTGAGCGTGCCCATTGGATGAGGGATGGATGGGAATACGTGTGTTTCGTAAGGAAGAGAAGATGTATTTGGCGCTGGAGGTGTGTCTGGAGGTAGAAAATGGGATTATGCAACGACAAAATGAAATTGACACGCAGAGACGGACATGAGCACCTCGTGGCTTCTAGGGTTACAATGATGACACCAGGACTTACCAAAATCGAGTATGTCGATGGGGTAGTCTTCCAAAGATTTGATGCGTAACTGAATGCTGAGGTTCCCGTTGCGATAAGGAGTGCTCATCCGACGTCTTAGCTTCTTGAAGAGCTTCCAAGAGGGTAGAATGCGGAGGAGACTGAACAGACTGCGAAAGAGGGGTATGCCATATTTATAGATAGTTGAAGGAGCGACATCGCCTGGCTCAATGCTGTGTTGGTGAGTGTTGTAAGTGGGGGAGAAATTGAGTAGCCAGTTCTCGAGCAAGATATGTTGCGGGGTGGGAACCAAGCGCACACGGGACGAGTCAGGGGCGAGGTAGACGAGGACTTGGTTGTTAGTCAGTTCGGGAATGGAGAGCAAGACTTGAAGCTCAAGAGGTGGCGGAGATGGAGAAGACGAGACGGCTCGATATATTCTTAGTTGATCTTTGAAGATGTCAGAGTCGGGTGTCTCGAGATTGAACTAAGTGGCAGGTAGAAATGATAAGGACGGGGAGAGGGCTGAAGAGATGCAAGGAAAGTGCGCACCCATTTGTCGACCTTTCCCTGGGGCCTGAGATCGGCGGTGGACCTTGCATTGCTCACGACGAGACAGAGCTTTGTGTAGAACCGGTGAGCAATTTGGTCGGCCTTCTGGATGTCATTGGACATGGCAAAGACGAGGAGAATGCGTATGCTGAGGGCGTCACAGTGATTACAGCGGAGACAACATTAGGGTACGACGATCTAGCCGGACTGAGGGGGAAGAAAAGGAGTCAAGTCGAACATGCACAGGTGGTGCCGCTCAAGTGGTGCATGCCACCGAACTTATGAGCTGACGTAAGCACCACCACCCCAGAGCCTACCTCCCGGAGCCATGACTGCAGGCCTGTCTGATAATGAGCCATCTCGCGCAATTTTTGCGAGTAAAAGATCACATCGTCGTAGAACTGCGCAATTAAATGCAATTCTCGCCATGACTTTTCAGCGTGCCGCTCAACGTGTCGGTGGATTTTTTTTTTCAAGTTCGACTGCGGGCAGCTCGTGTCTCGGCCGATCAAAATGATCCTTGGGATGGCGTCAGCAATGCGCGGTGGAGGCCCTTCTCCCAAGTGAAATTACCCTGTGTCTTGGTCTGCGCAGGAAAGAAATGGTTCACAGTCAGGTTCTCGGTGATCGCGGAGGTGTTGACAAAGAAAAAAAAAGACTGCTCGTCATCATTATTAATTATTTACATGAAGACCCGGTCTGCTTTTCAACAAAAGTCTTGTTCTTGAGTCATGCGCAGACTCACACATGGTCGATTGGATCGACCATTTCTTTCTTTCCCGCTGCCTCACTCCCCGATCCAGCCACCCCCTCTCCAAGGAAGCCTTCTGTCAGACGTAAAGGCTTACAATACGTGCATATGAACGCTCGGAACGATCTAACCGCCGTGCGAACTTCGAACTTCGCATCCATTGACATTAAACACGTGACCGGTCGTCGACATGCTTCACGTCGCATTGTCTCGTTTCCGATCCTTCGAAGTTCATTGCTTTAAGCTAGCCTCCGCCCTGCCTGCTCTACGACTTTGTTCGCACCAGAATTTTTTGCCTGGCTGAATTGGAGTTTGTATGTGTGATATTTGACCGCACACTGATAGCTAATGTATGCTTTTCAATTCTTCCGATCAATTAGTATGGTATGCGTAGATCGGCGCCGACGATGGTGCCGACTATGTGGGAATCTTGTCGAATAAAATAGGAACGTCGCCGACAGTTGTCAAGACGAATCTTTCATAGTTTCGGGGCTCTAGAATCGCCGTAACTTTATCCCTGGCTTCCTCGATAGTTCGTTGGCTTGGAGGCGTGGTTTTGCTGTGTCAAGATCCAAGTTTATTGTTATTTGCATACGGCATTCAGGCCACTCCGAGAGCCATACTCGGCCAATTCACAGCCCGGGTTCTTTCTATTTCAGGTGAATTTTCATGAAACGCTCAAGTTCGGTTGGGAAGATTGCCGACCGAGCAACAACTTTTTCGAACATACTCGGCAAATGCCTGCACAGCACGGACACGTACGTATTTTTCCCCCATACTTTCGGGTCCGGTCCGTTCGGGTCGTCTCAATGCTGTCAAGTTCCAGCTTACCCGGGGATTGTCGTGGATTGCAAAATACGGACATAAGTATCACGGGCCTGTCGTTATGGTATCTGCTATAGAGCGATTAGTGCATACCCGACCCGGTAACTGTCATCAATCGGTCAATTAACTATGCGGCCCCACTCGCCTTACGAAGTCGAGTATAACGTCTCGCCAGGGTGAGAACACGTATCAGTGGTTTCCCTGTGCCTCCTTCGATAGGGGAGTATACAGCAAGTCATGACTGACTAACTAGGTCTCATCCTTCGGCTTATTGCGCTCTTCAATTGTCCTTCTTAAGTGGCAGATGATGATGGAATTTTTTTTTCCCATTCACGCCATGTCTCAACCAATGATCATCTTATATGACGTTCCATCTGGTAGTTTGCAGCCATGGGCGCCACACGTTTGGCGGATAAGGTATGCCTCATTCCTCTTTCCCCTTGTTTCAAAATCTGTCCTTATTTTTTTTTCCTTCCTTTTTCTCAGGCTGATCCTGAACTACAAGCGCCTTCCCTACCGTACCTACTGGGTCGAATTCCCGGAAATAGAGAATACCTTGCGTGCCATCAACGCACCTCCCACCTCTATCCGTCCCGATGGGCAGCCTGTCTTCACCCTCCCAGCGATCCTTGACCCTACTCATATTTCTGGTGGCAACTACGTCGGTCATTCAGGTGCACCCTCTCGATTACAGCCCGTCGTGCTCACCAACGCAAACAACATTGCGGAGTACCTCGAGCTGAATTACCCCGCGCGTCCAGTCATCCCGGAGGGCACTCGTGCACTCCAGATACTTTTCGTGCACTACATCGCTGAAATTTTCGTCCGACCGCTCTTGGAAATCATGATCCCCATTAGTCACCAAAATTTACCCCCACACGTGCAACGTCATTTCGGCGGTGGAATTTCCAGTGAGCATGAGAACAGGGACGAAGGCGGGCAGGGTCATGGTCACCGGGACGCTGGGGTCAGCCGGGCAACAGCGGCGCAGCAAGTGCGGCGGCGGGAGGAGCTGTGGTTGGCGGTACGGGTTCAATTTACATTTCTAGCTGGCATTCTCGAAAAAAACGCGAGCGATGGGGACGGCGTAGTTGTCATGGGCCATGATCTCACCTATGCCGACTTTGCGATATGTTCTGTTTTGATATGGATCGAAAAGATGGCACCGCATGAGGGGTGGACGAGGGTAAGAGACTGGGACGGCGGTCGATGGCGGAGGCTGTGGGAGAGATGCAGGGACTATATGGATGTGTTTTGATGTGTGATATACTGACGTTCAGGGTATTGGGTATGGTAGTTAGGTCAAAAAGATGCGCCCTGATCATAGATATAAGTGTAGATTCTCCTGCTAATTACTCTAGCTTTTTTTACCGTTAGTAAAAACACGTATACAGAATAAACGAGGGAACGTGCAGGCACTCGCAATAGATGTCCTTATGGCACTGGATCGGATGCGCACCAAACCAGTGGGTTCGCCGGCATGCCGTGGTCGAGGATAAGGTCGAAAAATAAATCTATCTAGCTGCAAGTAGATACACCACCTGCGATTTCACATACACACACCGTTACTTGTCGTACCTAGTCGGAGATACCATCTTGTCAAACGAAGCCGTCGTCATAAACTGGTGACCGGTGGATTTAAGGGTTGCCATAGTTCGCCGTTGACCGTGGGAGAGTAAGGCATGCGGCCGATCCATGCTGCCCGGCTTGATCGAACCGGTCGGAGTTCCGTGCGAACTGGCATCGTGTGACGGGTGCAGCAGTACTTAACGGCTCAGAGTCGATTCAAAAGATAACCGGTCTCGAAGCCACAATCTTCAAGACCTAACAAAGAAATCCATTAACGTGACTATATAAAAATACAAGGTATCGTCATCATAGGAACTAATAATCATAGTACAAGGAAGGTATTCGTATAGCAATCCTTCACCGAATATCAATGTAAGTCCCAGGCAAAACTAGGATGGCAAACTGTCCCTCAAGAGGTAAATCGGACTAACGAAAAGCATCGAAGAAGTTAAAGAAAGCGCGACGGCACCGATCCACGCAGTACGTGCCAATTCTATGTCGCTCTCGACAGGCGTAATCACGTTGAATGCAAGTGACGCCCAGGTGTAAACGCTCGAATTACAGTAACACGTATCGTATACGCCCGCATATTGGAACACCGAATTAGCGATGATGAAGATCGCGTTCAGAATGGCAAGGGATTTCCCCGCCCAACGTAGCAGATTCGCCATCCGCACGAAGATCCGTGCATTATTTGACCTTGAACGAGAGGATTTGATCGAGGCGTCAGAAGAATACTCTGATTCATGGCGATCTGGGCAATCTCCTCCAATCGGGTAGTGAATTTCTCCTAAGGGTATTGCAGAACCAAGCACTCCTTCGGGAGCTTCAAAGCCACTTTCATCGTTTTCCAAGTCACAGGGAGGGGGGTCTTCAATGAGATGATGCGCATAGTATCCGAGGGCACTGGACGAAACAAGCAAAAACCAAACTGATGTGGATAACAACCCATACACGAGGTACGCAAGGGAACGGCATCCAAGACCCTGAAATGTTGATCTATATTCAGCCAGTAGCATCTTCGATGTAGAAACGACTTACAATGGTGGGCGTAAACCAAGTTGTGAGTAAGGCCGCACCTGTTGTTCCCCATTGTAGTTGGAGCGACATAAGGGATGCTACGATCATGTTAAAAAGTACGCCGCGGGGCCAAAGAGTATTGGTTTTTGTGTACTCGTGATCATCTGGGTGACAATAGCGAATGATCTGTTCGCGGGTCCCTAGTCTACTCCCTCGGGGGATATCATTACGGGCATTCCTGGGAATCCGCTTGCCATCGACGCCGGTTCGACGGTTGTATTTTCGCCAGGCTGCACGGTAAAACAGGGAAACTAGGTGTACAGTCCTCGACCACGACAACGCCCGGGCATAGTTGAATATGGGAGGAGTTCGCAGCTCGTCCGGCGAAGCTACGTCTCGCTCCCTAGCTGGATTAGGGCCAATAGTCAATCCAAAGTTGGAGGCGACTAAAGCGGGGTTTGCGCAGGGGTCTTTGGGATCTGCTACGAACACATTCTTGTTTGCCTTGTTGTATGCGTCGAGAACGCGACCATAGTCACATTTTGGTGACAGAACTAACCAGCCTACCACAATCGGCAACAGCCAAAGCCACACCGTTCCGGTTCCCTCTCCACTGGAATTTAAGTTGTCTGCGACATTAGTGAGGGAATCGACAACCGTGAGCAGATAAGCGATGACCACCCAAGTGGTTGACGTCGCAGATGCGATTGACCAGGTATGAGAGTAATCGAGCTCCGACGCAAGTGTGTCCCACCACTCGTCATTGTCCGGGTGAACGACAAGCGACTCGAATCGAGCAGATTTCCCAGGGTGAATGCGTAAAGGGATCTGTTGTAGACTGGTCAGAGCTCGGGCCACAGACTGACAGATTGCGACACTAGGAAAATCAATCCCTTCGAAAAGTTTGTCGTTGACCCATCGCGAATTAAGAAGGGTCAGATATAGCGAGTAAGCTGCAAGGGTTGGTGAGCCGAGTGTCAAAATCACGGACATGAGATTATCCATTCTACGTCGAGCGCCGAAAGGGAGCTGTGAAAGCAAAGCAAGATACGGTAGAAGCCAAGCAGAGTATTCCTGCGAAAACACGGCCCAGTCGAATTTCTCCTGGCCACTCCCGCAGTACTTAACACAGCTGGGATATAGAAGTGCTGTGGCCTCCCTTGAATCTTGAACTTGACTACCATTGCTCGTACGGAGCATCATTAGAGCGGCATCATTCGTGATGTTAAAACCTTGCAGACAGTCAAGACTACCGGTGTCGTTGGCACAGCTGACTACAGCTGTGAAACATTGCATGAAGTTGGGTGCAGCATTTGAATTAACTGGGCAAAATGCAAGTAGGACGAGTAAAAAATAAGCTATAAGAGAGAAATTAGAGGCGCGTTTCGGATGGCGAGAGAAACACACCTGTTCGATGGAGTAGCAACATGCGGCGAAGTGAGTATGCTTCACGGGATTATCCCCCCCGGAGTTTAAGTAGTAGTCGTCTTAGGGGGCTTCCTACAGCAAGTGGCGGTGTACAACCAATCAAACTCACGGTGCGGCACTTGGCACTGTGCCTTAACGGCAACAATGCGTCTGAGTGGGAATCGCGAGCTGTACTGAATGAAAAATTTGGAATCCACATTTGAACCAGAGAATGGTACTGAGCATACTCAGAAGAGAGGGAAAACGAACAATCACTACTATGAACCAAGGCTACACATCGTGTTCATGGTTGGCATACCCGGAAAAGCGAAAGGTCCAAGGTTTCCTTACCTGGGCTTAGTTCCATCAGTACTTTTGATAAAACATCAGTTTCAGTAACCAACTGCCAGTCATTTGCGCAGCCACCAGCCATTATCGGTTGATCATCATTGCATCGTTTGTATACCGGAATACTGCGGGGCTACTATTAGCCATGTAATGTGTTATTGGAAGCTGTATAAGATTCTTGAGATGCAGGGGAAAGCGTCAGACTCTGTAAAGGCTATGTCTTCCACCTTACAGACCGCTCTGAAGGGCCTTTTCCTGAATGACTATGGATCTGGTGTGTATCCCGGTCCGCATGCATTAGCCACGCTGAAGATGAATGACGAATCGTTATATGAAGTCGTTATCATTACAGCTATTGGATATGATTATGGTCAGTTGTAAAGATTCTTGGCACAATGTTACTAACCTCTAGGTATGCTGCCAGTCCTTACATTATCTAACGAGGTATAGTTGGCATTTCGTGAAGCATATCGTATACCTTGCTGATGATCCATACAGATAGAATACATCTGGGTTAGCAAGCATGATGCTCATGAAATGGGTACATTTCTGATAATTCAACGGCAGAGCAAACCCTGGACTTGGATTTCAACTTTATACTTTTTCGTGCGGCTCAGTTCCCTGAGCATGTGTCGAGATATTCAATGAATCGTAGGTTCGTTATTTTGGCCTTTGCACTTTCGCGTAAGTCTGGAGTCCAGTGGTCGTTATTATGGCGTCCCATATGGCGTCCCGTTTGCACAAAAACCTCGCGCAATACTTTTCTGAGGGAGCGCACACAACTTTTTGGGAAGCGCGCACAACATACATTTAAGCGAGGCACGCACAACATATATAATGAGAGGCTGCGCAACATATACAACGAAACGAGCACACAACACACAT
>JBBPKM010000063.1:0-23972 GCA_038089255.1 Austroboletus rostrupii
GGCGGGGGGGCGAGCGGGCGGGGCACGGGGAGGGGACGCACCGAATATGAGGACGCTCTGTCTGGCCGGGCTGGTGTCCATGGTGGAGGTGAAAGTTTGGACTGATCGGTTGTCACCGCCGTCCTTTATACGGCCTCGTCGCGGAGGCAACCAAAATCTCGACAACTAGATTCGCGGATTATGTAACGCATCTTTGCACTACATGACCTCATCCCTCAGGTGCACGTACACACACGAGAAGTCCTTCGTCGCCAGCTCCGGCCGCCGCCTCACTACCTCCCCGTACAATTCCCGCGCCGCACCCCCCATCGGCAGCGCCCCCGCCGCGCCGTTCCACGCGAGATCCATGTCCTGCCCCGATAAATGATCAGTCACCACACGGCGCTGTACGTCAACTTGCCTTTAACATAAGCGCAGTGGCGAAGCCCCCCTCATACCCCTTCTCGCAAGGTGGCGCCTTGCCCGGAAGCGAGGACCGCACCGGGTTGTTCACAGAAGAGGCCCAACAGCCGCCCGTCGAGCTGTTGATCACACCCGCAAGCACTGCCGGGTCCAGCCCTAGTTTCTCTCCAAGAAGCATCGCTTCCGCGACAACGATCTGCTGCACGCCCAGCACGAGGTTGTTGCAGATCTTGGCACCCAGTCCCGCGCCAGAGGGCCCGCAGTGGATGATTCGCTTCCCCATCAGCTCCAGGGTCGGTCGCGCACGGTCAAACACCGATTCCGTGCCGCCGACCAGGAACGAGAGCGTGCCTGCCTGCGCGCCAGTGACCCCTGCTTTCCGTCTCAATAAGCGAGGCGGCGACTAGCCAAACAATACAGACCTCCAGATACGGGCGCATCGATCATGTGGGCCCCGCTAAGCATCACATCCCCGGCAACTCGGCGCGCGACGTCCACATCCAATGTCGTGGAGTCGATACATAGAGAATTCCGTGATTCCGTGTCGGCTAACGCTTTCAAGCCGGATATAACCCCACTCTGGTCACAGTAGACAGTTTTCACCTGCGGAGAAGAAGGTAGCATCGTGATCACCGTTTCAGAAGAACGAACGGCTCTGTCAAATGCATCTCATGACGTGACCCACTGTGAGGACGGCGGGCCACGTACTCCTCGGGTGTCTGAACAATGTCGACGTGAGCACCAGGGAACTGAGACAGGAATCTCTGACGAAAAGCCACTGCACTCTCTGGCACTGCGTCACACACCACGAATCGTGAGTCGACGGATTGCCCGAGCTTCTTGGAGAAGAGGTTGTACGCCATCTCTGAGCCCATGCGGCCGAGCCCAATAAATCCGGTGCTCTTCGAACGCATTGCAGAGTCGAGTACACGGAGAGTCGGCCTCATGTGCGGTTGAAAGGAAGGTCGCAAAGATCCGTGAACCGAATTAAATATTAAGTAAATGCCCACCCTAACGGAGGAAGACTATACTGCAGGTTACATCAGCAAAAACATACCAGCTTGACCCCGGCGTCGCGCGATGCTGGCAGCGGCCACCTCCTTTTTCTCGCGGACCGCGATATCGCAGTCCTACAGCATCTCCGTGCCCAATGCGAGTCGCTCGTCCACCCCCGCCCCCCCAGGTTCGTCGGCCGCCTCCACACACGCGCCCCTGCCGCCGTCGATCAGAGTCGGCCTATGGAAGGTCCAGGGAGCCACGCACAAGGTCACCAGCAAACGCGTATCCGTCTGGTCATTCGACAAGCGGGTTGAAATGGAAGGCCTTGGCCCCATGTCCAAGGAACACGTCCTCGAAGTGCTCAAGTCCGAGGTCACAGCCCTGTTTTCGTGCATCGTCAGAAAACTCACTACTAACTCAGGCTACTGCGTTGAGTAAACTGCGCCATCCGTCCGTCCTCGGTATGTTTTCTTGGCATCCATCGTCCGTCCTACTCACTACACATCATGAAGAGATGGTCGAGCCTCTCGAGGAAACTCGCAACGAAGTCATATTTGCGACGGAGCCCATCCTGTCATCCCTGGACATGTCAATACCGCGGGGTTCCTATTACACTCCTCTTGTCGAGCTCGATGAGATCGAAGTGAGCGGTCACATCTTGCAATCACGCTTGTATACCCATCTTCCTCTAGATCCAGAAGGGAATCCTTCAGTTATGCAAGGGTCTCTCGTTCTTACATTTGTCCGCAAAATTGATACACTCAAACTTAAAACCAGAATGTATCATAATTAACGAAGCTGTATGTAAAGTGCCTGGATGACCGAATCAAGCTGAGCCCTGGCTGTTTGCAGGGCGACTGGAAAATCGCTGGTTTGGGTTTAACCATCCCCTTGGTGGCTGCCGACGGGTCACCGTCACGGTGGGAGTTTCCTGGTTTTGATGGTCGCGTCCCTTCCTATATCCAGCGTTCATTCGATTACATCGGTATTCTTGTCTCCATTGTGTGCCGACCCTGTCAACTTAACCGGCTGCAACAGCTCCGGAATTTGCCTTGGACGAGGTGCTTGTCACGGCATCCGATATGTACTCATTGGGTGCCGTGATATATGCTGTTCACTGCAAAGGTAAACCACCTTTTCAGAATCATGGAAGTCTTGGCGGTCTGCGAGATAATGCGGGCCGCCCAGTTCCTGACATAGGAAACTTGGACCCCGATTTGCAAGGTATATTCTCCTCCTATCTCCTCCGTTTACGCGAGCCTGAGATCAACACATCAAGATCTTTTACTATCACTGATTACGCGAGGGTCGCAAAGCCGACCGACTCCATCCACTCTCCCATCCCACCCCTTTTTCTCCTCTCTTCTAATCTCCACGCTTAACTTTTTGGACCGTTCCAATTTTACGGCAAAGACACGAGAAGAAAAGATATCTTTTATGAAAGGCCTAGCCGGCGTTCTGAACAGGTTTTCAGAAGGTTCGAGAATACGGAAAATATTACCGTCACTGCTTGAAGAGGTTTGGTATCTATTTTATTCTGCCGTCGCTTCCACACAGCTGACTAGGTGTGGGACAGATGAAAGACGTGCATCTTCTTCCATATATTCTGCCCAATGTCTTCGCTATCTCGAATATTCTGTCGGCTGTTCAGTTTGCGCAGCTCGTGCTACCCAGTCTAAAGCCTTTATTTACTCTTAAAGATCCACCGCAGAATATGCTTACACTGCTGGATAATATTAAAATGCTGCAAAATAAAACTGAAAAAGGAGTCTTCCGGGAACGTTGGTGCTAGATTCCATAATGTCACTGCGCATGCTAACGTACGACAAAGAGGTATTGCCACTTGTGTATCATGCCTTGGAATCAGAGCACACAGTGGCGAGTATTCCAGTACAAATCTTGTCGGCATAATCACATTTTTGCTTCAAAGGTTCAAGAACGGGCCTTGGGGGTTGTCCCCAACCTGTGTGAAACCATTGATTATGCAGAAGTATCTGGGGTATTGTTTCCCCGCGTAGCGGTACGTCTCAATTGGAAAATAGACATGAATGATATTTATGCGCCTGTAGCTGGTGTTCACGAAAACCAAGCTTCTATCGGTCAAAGTTTCTACGCTGGTCACCTTCCTGAGCATGGTGAAGACTCTTGATCAAGTCAGTTCATTTTTTTCAGCGCAATGGTATAATCAATTGAAGCGTTGCAGACGAATCTAACTCAAAAACTGTGTCCCTTACTCTCAAAGATCCGTACCAAGGAGCCAGCTGTAATGGTATGTTTCCTCCCTACCTATGCTATTAAATATCGGATGTGTCGTATTTGATAGATGGCTACCCTTTCTGTTCAAGAGGCTATGGGTTCAAAAATTGATAGAGAAGCAGTAGCAACTCTCGTCCTTCCACAACTCTGGTCGATGTCCATGGGCCCATGTGAGTCAACCTGACGTGTTGGAGCCAAAACTCACCCTTGTTAACAGTATTAAGCGTCCAACAGTTCCAGCGATTTATGGGAGTCATCCGCAAACTAGGGGATCGAGTTGAGAAGGAACATAATCAATTCTTGCGAGACTCACAGCGCATAGAAGACCGGTCTACATCTGCTGATGGTGTTACATTGCCGAACTTTGAGTCAGGTGTTGATTTTGCGACTTTGGTGGGTCGTGGCAATGCCAACATAAAGCCCGATACCATTATCGATGGCTCGAATGAATTGGATAACGACGTTTGGGGTAGCATTTTTAGTGACATTCCTGAGGTGAGCTCGAACTCGCAGGCCAAATCCAAATTTTGATGCATTTTCAGACAACTGGAAAGTCGACTGTAGTAACCACGACGGCGCAAACATCACCACCTCCATCTTCACTCTCTCAGACCCAGTCATTGCCTTCATCGCCGCGGTTGGCAACTGATACAGTGTCCTCGCGACCTCCACGGCTTGGTGCTAAACCACTCCCCTCGACATCGTTCGAAAGGTCGACCTTCATGACGCAACCACAACCAACGCCACCGCATCGTATGTCGAGCCTATCCTCGTCACTACAACCCGTCCCGTCCACATCCACACCCACTGTTGCCTCGTTTCAGAAGCCTAACTACAATATATCGCTGTCTGATATCTCGGCAGCGCCGACCAGCACGCTTGCACCTGCATCGAATTATATGCCTCCTGCAACGATGCTGCCCTCTCATTCTATGTCGCCGCCGCCTCCTTTACAGACGTCGCCTGTGCCGATGGGATCTATGTTGACACCTATGCAACCTACTCGTGTTATTCCCGCTAGTAAAGCGGTGACGAAAGACGATTGGGGCGATTTTGACCCTCTCAAGTGAACTTAGATTACTTGCCAATAGTACTAACTGGCGCCATTGATGGTCGCAGTTTGTTCGTGTTTGAATTCCTATTTGGTGTTATGAGAGTCGCCCCGGCGGAGCCCTCGGGCACCTTGCACCACGATTCCGGCATGCGGTTATGACTCTTGGGCGTCGTCAACAACCGATACTACATCTCGAGCCCTACCTCACATAATCTGTATCTTCACCACTTTCCGTCTGGCCCGACGCAACCGCTACGATGCTAGGGGGTTCACGAAAGCGACCCCGCACCGCCTTATTATATTCCTGTCAGGCCCTGTTAGCAACTCTGGCCCTTGTCAACCCAGTCTTATCAATATGGCCCTTTTCTCACAAACGATTTTCGAAGAACTCGCTTATGGAGGCGGGTTCCATGGGACTGACTGAAGGAGACCGCATAGTTGCGTTCGGGGACTTCAACGGAGATCAGTTGTGAGTGAATCTCTCGCTCGCGTTACCTTTGGATTCAACCGGAACACAGCCTAGACGTATTGGCACTGGACTCGAGCCAACAAACGCTGTCTATATACACCTGGGACCACAGTATGGTAGTCGCATTGCGTCATCGCCTCGATTTCTCACTTTTTTCCCCCCCTCCCCTTTAGATGTGTTTGCATTCGAAAAGCGTTCCCAGATACAACATGCCTCACCCATACAAAACGTCGTTCCAGGAGACTTCACACTGGACGGGAAACTTGACATTCTTGTCATGAGCACCAATTCTGCGTCTACGCTCAACATGGCCCTGTACGTGGGCAATCATGACGGCACGTTTGGTGCGTATGGGTCGTGTGTGTCTGCCTTGTCGGTTTGCGTCTGAAGAGGGTTTCTTCTTGACAGAGCCGGTTCCGATATCGTCGCCTTCCTCTGCGCTTTCACAGCCTATACCTGTTGACCTTGACGGGGACATGAAAATAGACCTGTTCGGTATGACTTCCTACAGTCAGAGTTCGTCAAATATTTTCAAAGCATGGAGAAATACTTGGAACGTCTCTGAGGATCAGCAGACGCTGTTTGAACTGTAGGCCTCTTCAGTTCGACTTTTTGACTTTTTTTTTTAATTAAAAAAATGGCAGTGTTGACCCTCCATTCGACGGCGCGCAGTGCAAGTTGGCTTCTCCACATAGTAATGCAATTATTGATCTGAATGGGGACTGTCTCGCTGGTCCGTACCTTTTGCAACGGAATATCGTCGTAACTTATGCCTCGCATTTATTCAGACATCTTTCTCGTATGTGATGAGGGGTCAGGCAGGGTGTCTTTCCAGATATGGGTGAACAACAAGAATTCCGGGTTTTCTCTTGTGCAATATCAGTCACTTCCGCCTGGGGTTCAAACGATCGCTTTTGCTGACATGGGTAAGCAGAGCGATATAGATTTTAGCTTGTACCAATCTGCGTTGCAGATCGAGACGGGACCATCGACATGGTATTTCCGACATGCTCATCTGTGTCGCCGGCCACTGGCGTTGGGTCCGATTGCATGATCAACATTGCCTACAATAAGCAAATGCCAGTTTGCTCATCCTCTGGCTCCCGTACTACTGACAAACAGGGTAATCAACTCTGCCGACCACCCGAAGACCTCTGTATAGCAGACCCCAATTTCCAATTCGATCTGAATGCAAATGAGAGTAACGATGTGAGACAGCAACTTGTTTTTTGTTGGAGCTCGCGCTGATCATTAACGGTAAGGCGTTTACGCAGATTCTCTTTTCTTCTCTCGTCAACTCTCCTTCGTCTCTGCTTGTATTTGATCCGACTTTCTCACCCTCTCTCCCGCTCCCTATCCGTCTTGGTGATATGAACTTGGATGGCTTCCCGGACATGTTGGTGATCGCAGCAACAGCAAACAGGCACACGCCCAAGCTTTTGATTTCGGAACCCTGTGCGAAGGGGCTCGCAGGGTGTGACGCGAACGGACAAGGACGGCGTGGATTCAGGCTTCTTCAAAACGGCGCTGAAAGTTTAGAGGCCATATACGATGCGCGAGGTGTAACGCTTATCGATATGGATGAAGATGCAAGTATCCTTATCTTCTTTCACTTTGTCGCTGCCGTGGGATCTGATGCATGCTCTACTAAACAGGGGACGCTCGATATTGTCGTGCAGAGAACGGGAGCGCAAGGTCATGGCACGGTAACGTTTATCCAGAACAATTTCTACTATGACGCATTCTTCCTGAAAGCGATCGGTACGTTTTTATTTTTATTTTTCTTCGTGGTTTGTTGCACTCATGATGGGGGTTGTTTTTTTTTTTGGCGGGGAAAAGTATTGAACGGCGCGTGCAGTAATGGTTGGTGCACCACGTCCAACGGTTCGAGTTATCTTGTGAGTGATGTATGTTTATCGTCGAATGTACATTGACGGGGATAGCCTTTTGGAGTGAGCTATCCTGGACCGTCGTACAAGTATACTGTACTCGACACCTCGGGTCGACGGTCGGCCGCTCAAGGTAAGCAGGCCAAGATGCTGGCTAGAGCGTTCGTCCAATTTGACGCTCTCTTTGAACAGTCGGGCAGCTCGCTCAAACCTCTTACCATTCGCTGCTCACACCTTATTCATTTTTTGGTCTCGGCCGGACGAACAACTATATCGAGAACCTTTTTGTAGGCTCCACGAAGCATACCGAGGACCATTTCATCAACATGGAGGGCGTCATTCCGAACTCGCGCGTTGTTATCCATCCACCGCCCGGATTGAGTGGAGGGTCGTGGAAACGCGAGCTGTTTTTACGACCCGGGCAGTGGATTCCTTGGGTGACGCTGACGGTCGTTGTGGCCACTGCGATACTGGCCGTTATCGTGTTCTTTCTACATCTCAATGAAAAGGTGCGTTCCGTGCGTGATTGCTTGTGGTGAAGCTTACCGATGATTTTTTTCATCAGCGAGAGGACGAGTTGGAGAGAAGAAGAGCATCACATCACATTAACTTTGATGCGTTGTAGAAAGTACATCCACACCATCTTACATACAAAACTGGGACGACATAATGCTTTCTTCCGGATCCGTTTTGTCCTTTGCATGAGGTACCTCTCTTTCAGTTCTTGATCAGTTTCCATCTCGCGTCCTTACCCTCGCCACCGAGATTTTCGACCCTTTCTTCGTTCACTAACCTATCGAGATGATGATTTACGCTTTGCGCAGCAGGTTCCCATAAGTTCTTGGGATACGCTGTGTATATCTTGGAGACGATGTCCCAAGTGGAGACATCTTCGGGATTCTCTTGCAGAATCTGAACGATCTGACGTTCCCTCTCCATACGATGATCGATGTACTCTTGGATGACTTGCTTGCCATTATGGACTACGGGACCATGACCGGGATAGAGAATAGTGTGCACGTCGAGACGGGATAAAAGTGCCTTGAGAGTTGCTAAATACGGACCCAGACTTTCGAATACGGTAGTCCCTTGACCGAGAACGGTGTCGGCCGTGTAGAGTGCACCTTCGGAGGGAAATGCAAGAGCAATCGAGTCCTTGGTGTGGCCTGGAGCATGGATAACTTGGAAACTGACTGAGCCGGAAAAAGACTCAGAAAGGGTGATGGGGAACGATTGGCCGTCATGCAAGTCGTGGAATAACGATCCATCGGGACTGGGCGTGTACATGCCACGTTCGATGGATTTGGTCGTACGCTGAAAATCCTCGTCCGAGAGGGCCACAAGAGGGAATTTGTGGATCCGCGGAGGCTGGAAGGGAAGTGAGCTGTTTCGTGCCAGGCTCTTGAGAAGACCTAGCACGGATGGAAGGCCGTCAACATGGTCATGGTGCCAGTGAGAAATGATGATATCGGAGACATGCTGCTGTACGGGAACCCCACCGGGTCCAGTTGTCTTTCCGTGTTCGAGAGCAGACTCGAGGATGGGGATATAACTTGGCCTCCCTTCGCCAGTGTCGATGAGTGTGAAGGGGGCTTTCTCGCCGACGAGATAGGTATTTGTACCTGATAACATGAGTTAGATCATGCAACCGGATGCGCGAGGGTGATATTTTTTACCCTGCAAGGTGAATTTGCCTGGATTCTGCGATGTGTTCGAGGCCGCTGGTGAATTAGAGGCGAAGTACGTACCTGACCGAGGATGCGCACGATGCGGCTGCTGAGCTGTTGGATCGAGTAGGCGTTCGACATATAATCTGAACGGTTGAGACGAACCTGCACGACAGGGGCGAGCGCTTCGAGTTTTTCCATCGTCGTGGATATCAAGAAAGAGCCGGGCTGCAAAGTCATGTGACGCGGGGCCGTCCTTGGATCATGTGACTCATTTGGACTCGAGGTTTTGCTCCAGGACGACGATGGCCAGCGCAGCGACACTCCCTCCTCCACTCGATTCCGCCAGGATGGCTGCCAGAAAGAGGTGCATTTCTTGTTCTACTTTAGCTGCTGCAGCACTTCTGACCCGGCGTACAGGTCACGTTCGCTCTCCCCAGACGAGTCAGACGGCCCACCACCAGCCACTCGGAGGAGATCTCGTTCACCACGGCCCCAGGTTCAGCTGGACCTCCCTAGGGTGAATGACGTAGACCCAGTCCGACGTGCCTTGCGTGAGAGGGAACTCGCCGCCCGTATGGCCACCGCCGAACTCGAAAAGGCTGCGAAGCCAAAGGAACAAGAGAGCGCACAGGATTTAGCGGAGAAACAGGCCGAGTTCGCCAAGCTCATCGGTTCTCGCTCTGGTGGCGTCTATGTCCCTCCGGGACGCCTTCGCGCCCTCCAAGCTGCTGCGGCAGCGGACAAGTCGGGCCCCGAGTATCAACGTCTCTCCTGGGATGCTCTTCGTAAATCTATCACCGGTATCGTCAACCGTGTCAATATTACCAACATCAAGCAGGTCGTACCGGAGTTGTTTTCCGAGAATCTTATCCGCGGGCGTGGACTATTTGCGCGCAGTATCATGAAGGCACAAGCATCCAGTTTACCGTTTACCCCCGTCTTTGCCGCTCTCGTCGCCATCATCAACACAAAACTCCCTCAAGTGGGAGAGCTAGTTCTCACTCGACTCATCAGTCAGTTCAGAAGGGCCTTTAAACGAAACGATAAAGTGTGTCTTTTATTCGTTCTAGGTGTTCCCTGGGAGGACGTACTTAGACTGTCTCCAGGTCGTCTGTAATTCAACTACCACTTTTATTGCACACCTTGTCAACCAAGCTGTTGCACACGAGATTATCGCCCTTCAAATACTGGTCCTGCTGCTTGAACGCCCAACTGATGATTCTATTCAGATTGCTGTGGGATTCACTCGTGAAGTCGGTGCTTTTCTTGCAGAAAACTCTCCGAAAGCAAACGCAACCGTCTTTGAACGCTTCCGTGCAGTGCTCAACGAAGGAACCATCAGCCATCGTGTTCAATACATGATCGAGGTCCTTATGCAAGTACGCAAAGACAAATACAAGGAGAATCCCATTTTACCAGAGGGTTTGGACCTAGTCGAAGAAGACGAGCAGATCACCCACCAGATTCAGTTGGAGGATGATCTACAAGTCCAGGACGGATTAAGTATGCTAATGTCTTGGTTTATTTTCACGCATACTGATTCGTTGGTATAGACATCTTCAAATTCGATTCTGATTATCTTGAGAACGAGGAAAAGTACAAAAAAATCAAAGCCGAAATTCTTGGAGAAAATTCAGACGAGGAATCTGGCACCGGATCGAGCGAGGAAGAAGAAGAGGGAGAGGATGAGGATGAGGAAGGCGATCAAGGTAACTGATCCCTCATTTCGTGTGCGTAGTGTAACCTATACTGATGGACTCAAATAGTTGCTGAAGAAAAGGAGGGTATCGAAGACCGTACCGGGACCAACCTAGTGAATCTGCGGCGAACAATATACCTCACGATCATGAATGCCCTGAACTACGAAGAAGCAGTACATAAACTGCTCAAAGTACAACTCAGGGAAGGTGAAGAGGTATGCTGCGTTTTTCATGATTTGGTTTTGTAGCGTATAAAGTTGTTTATTCCAGATAGAACTCGTCAACATGGTCATCGAGTGTTGTTCTCAAGAGCGGTCCTATTCCAACTTTTACGGCCTTGTCGGTGAACGTTTCAGCAAACTAAATCGCGTTTGGATGGAATGTCTCGAGCAAGCGTTTGGCAGCTACTATCACACTATTCACAGATACGAAACGAACCGGCTACGCAACATTTCCCGTTTCTTTGGGCACATGCTTGCCACCGATGCCATATCCTGGGTTGTCCTTTCGAACGTCAAGATGAACGAAGACAATACGACATCCAGTTCCCGTATATTTGTAAAGATCATGATGCAGGAGATGATGGAAAGCATGGGCTTGAAAACTCTGGCGGAGCGGTTCAAGGATGAAGAAATAAAAATGGCGTGCAGGGACATGTTCCCGACCGATAACCCAAAGAACACGCGCTTTTCGATCAACTATTTCACGAGTATCGGTTTGGGAGCGTTGACGGAGGACATGAGAGAGTATCTCAAGGTGAGCTTGACTCGACCCCACTTTGCTCGATGCCCCCTTTTTTTTTGCTCATAGGTTTCCTTCTTTTTCTTTTTTTCTTTCAGAACGCACCCCGTCTAATCATGGAGCAACGTCGCGCGATGTTGGAACAAGAATCGTCCTCGTCCTCTGATTCTGACAGCGACTCGGACACGAATAGTGACTCGGAAGACTCGGAGTCTGACTCAGATTCGGAGCCGTCGGATTCTGCGTCCTCTGCCGACTCCAGGCGACGCGGTCGTCGGTCGCCCGACCCACCACCACCGCGACGCGAGCGGGACCGAAGCCCGGACGGGTATGAGTCTGAGTATGGTCGCGACCGTGATCGCCGCAGAGACGTTCGTCGTCGACGCGACAGGGATGACAGTCGTGAGAGAGACAATTCGCGCACGCCTCCCCCGCGCCGGTCGCCTTCGCCACCGCCGTCGCGGTACCGGGATAACCGTCCGTCGGGTCGACGTGACTCTCCGCCTTATCGTCACCGTTTGTCGCCCTCTCCGCGGCCGAGGGACGACTACAGGCGTGACCGAGATCGGGACCGAGACACAGATCGGCGGCGACGTGATGATTCACGGGATCGGGAGAGAGGTTACTCGAGGCGAGACGAGAGTGACAGAGACAGATATCGCCGCAGTGATAATCATAGGCATCGATCGGTGACGCCGGATAGGAGGAGAATGGACTCGGAGGAGAGGGATTATGAACGTCGTAGGAGGTAGAGAGTATGGTCGTATTATTTTGTTTAATAAAATCGAGTGTGAGGCTTACGATGCGTGAAATAGAAAGAGTGAAAGGGATACACTAGGAAAATCTGGGGTAAATAATACATCGTGGTACGAAATACTTGAACATTCCGGAATACACCATGGAGGTGGGGGTAACACCCTATTTATCAAGCAAGAAATTTCCAGAGGAGACTTGTAACGGCGACCAGGAAAAAAGTGGGCACGTTGGTTCCCGATACCGCCCCGTTGGACCCAGGAACGGGGAGGAAATGTGACGATTGTTCCTTCTGTTCCGCAGTCGATTCCTGTGACCATGTTTCATGTCTACGTTTTCGTGACGGAGAACCAGTAAATTTTACCTTGAAGGCAACGATCCCAACGAGGATACCGGCTGCAAAGAAAACGAACGCGATCAACAGCCAAATGACACCCCAGACTGTTACAACAATCGATCAGAGGGGTAAACAAACGCGTAATCGCGGCGTAAAGATACACATACCTTGCGATGGAAAGCATCCACAAATGCGGGCAAACGCAGAAGCATCCGAGTTATTTACTTTGCGTGCAATGGTGTCGTCTTCACGAGCCGTCAAGCAACACTCGTTAGTTGTCAAAAAGGGAATCGATCTGCGCTTACCGATCACGTCCCAAAGCACGTACAAGTCCGACATGACACCGACGAACAATACCTAGGAAACCGAGATAAGCGCCCACTTTTTTTTTAAAAGAAAAAAAGGGAGGACGAGGATAAATGGCGCCTCACAAAGAATCGGAGCGCCACGCCGCCCTCGACAAACCAAAACAAGACGATCAGCCCAGTCATTCCGAAAATGAGCGCCCATGTTCTGCCAAAAGAGGGAAAGGTGACCGGTGACCAACGGATGCGCAGCAAGATGTAAACAGGAAAAAAAAAAAAAAAGAACAACATACAGCCAATTCCTTCGGGCCCACCAAAGGGTAAACAAGAAAAACCCGGCTAAAACGAGACATGCGACTTTGCTCGCGTTGGTGTCGAATCCGCATGCGATCAGGCAGGCGCCGATGAACGACGAGCCGAGATATCCCGCAGGCAACGTGATCCAGGGTATACCACCAGACATACGTGTCTCGCCCCCTTCGTCGGCTGAATTACGAACAGGATGAGCATTCGATCGGTCAGCACGTTTGCAAACTTCGCAGCTACTGACGGTCCAGTTCAACAGAGTGGATGGTAGCGCAGGTCAGCACACCGGCAAATGCGTGGCTCATCTGTCAGGGGAATGCGTTTTGGACGAACCCCGATAGTGGTGTTCCACACTTACCTCGTGGAAACCGACCGTCAGCAGTCTTCCAGGGTAGGTTAGTCTGTGAAGCTACACGGACTGTTCGACGCACTTGAATGGATAAACTAAGCAGGTCGATCAGCTACAAGACCCATTGACTGCGCGAAGAGACTGACTTATCCAGCTGAGTACGGGTATATGCCTTGGGCGGGGTTGTTAGGTGCGCAGCCAGAGGCTGGTCGAGGCTCACCATAGTATGCCTATTGCAATGACATAGCAGCCAGCGACGATCAGAGTGACTCTCTGGGTAGCATTGGGTGTAAATTGCGCGGCAGCGTCCCTCAAGTAGAGATAGTGTGAGTCGTTGGGAATGGGCATGTTGTGGTCGTGGACAGAATGCAGGTCACGGCAGTGTTTCGAATCGTGTCCATGGTCAGCCGATCGCAAACGTCGTACATTAGGGTAACCGAGATAATGTAAACAAACAAGCGTAGAACGTAGAACACAACATAGTATATATAGCTAAGGTAATAGTAACATCTCATCTCGCACAATACAACACCTCACAAGTCCTCGTCGTCCGACACTTCCTCACCCCTCTTTTTGCGTGCCATGCGCTCCTTCTTTTTCTGTTTCACGTAAAGCCGCCGTCAGCATACCCCAGATCTCCATAGGTTAGAATTAACCTGACCTTGCGAAGTTCGCTGGAAGTCAACTTCTTGGTCTTCTTGGTCTCAATCTTGTTCCCCATGGCGTCATACTGGACTTCCTCTTCGCCATCTTTCTTGTCAATTCGTGGGCCAGATCCTTGTCCCTCAACCCAGTTGTGACCAGAAGCCTCCAGTTGGCCATCGCGCATAGCCCAGACCCTGAAAAGTGAATTAGAGCACACTACGAGCTAGCACCAAGTGGCACTTACTCAGAGCAGATCGACTCGGAGAAATCCTTATTGTGGGTGATGATGAGAACGCCACCCTCGAAGACTTTCAAAGCCTCAATCAAGGCAGCCAATGATTCACGGTCAAGGTAGTCTGCAAACATCAGAGAAAAGTTTTACGGTTAGAGGATGAACGTACTGGTAGGCTCATCCAAACAGACGATATGAGGACGACGCCATGTTGCGGCGCCAAGAACGATCTTGACTTTCTGCCCACCAGACAAACCGCGCATAGTGTTGTGAGTCACAAACTCGGCTTCCAAACCAAAGTCTTCAAAGTGCTTCTCGATCTCGCGACGAACGAGAGGACGAAGTAGACCAAGGCGCTGCGCTTCACGCGTGTCAACCTCCAACACTTTCTGGAGGGAACTTTAATACCATTTCACACAGAAAGTGAAATATGACTGACCTTTTCGAAGCCACGCTTGACGAGCTCATCACGGGGGATCCAAATGTTCTCCGAAGAGCTGAGACCTTTGAAAGAGACCTCGTACTCGTAAGACTGCTTCAATTTTTTGCGAGCAACGATTTCGTCAATTATTCTCTTCTGACCCTCGTGAACGTAAACGGAACCGTCCTTCATCTTTTGTGCTTCGGCTTCGGAGATTTGGCGAGTAGCCTTGCCCATTTCTTCCAGATCTTCGCCAGTTTGGTAGCGCCAGAGCAAGTACTCGAGGGGTGTCTTGTCGAGATGGTTGTCGATGTGGTGGAAGGCATGTTGCGCAACGTAACCAATCACCAAGTTTGGATGTTTCCAGAGTTCGCCACCTTTGTTGGGTTCCATCTCTCCAGTGAGAATTTTAACCAACGTCGACTTTCCGGAACCATTGGGACCGAGAATGGCGACCCGAGATGACAGGGAAACTTGCAAACTGATGTCGCGCAACTGCTGAACTTCCGACGTGGGGTACTGGAAGCCGACTTTGCGCATTTTAAGCAAACTCTTCTCTTTAGTCTTGACACCCTCAAGGAGAGGAGGATCGGGCAGTTTGAACTTGTAGTCCTCCGCGGCTTCAAGAGTATAGTAAGATTTGGCCTCCGGTACCTGCTTTACGAAGGCCTCCAGGTTACCACGGTACCTCCGAATCTTGAAACGGTTGAGGTGAAGAACGTCGGTAATGGTGTTGTTAAGGAAACCAGAGTCGTGAGATACAATGACTGAGGTAGACTTAGCGCATGCACTGTTTCAAACCAGAAAACACGTACTCGAAGTGCAGGTTTTCAAGGAAGTGAGATAACCCTCGAGCCATGCGACGTTTATAACATCCAAGTGGTTAGTGGGTTCATCAAGAAGGAGAATGTCGGCCTTGAAAAGCATTGCCCTGGCAAGAGCGAGCTTCATCTTCCAGCCTCCAGATAAGCTGCCAATCGCTTGTTTCTGGCGTTCATCGCCAAAACCGACAGAGGCGAGAGCTTCAATAATCTCGTCTTTAGTAGCTTGGATACGTTTGTCATCCAAGATGAATTGCAAGACAGAAGTGCTCTCTTCGCTGCCGTCGATGTCATGTTCGACGTAAAAAGTACGAACCTCCTCGGGAGAAGGGAAGCCCTCTACCTGGCCATTGGTGATGGCCCGCATGAGCGTGGACTTGCCAGTACCGTTCTTTCCACAAAGACCGTAACGATGACCGCGCTTGAGGCGGAGGGTGGCGGTATTAAGTAGGATCTTGGCACCGTAAGCAAGGGAGAATTGGCAGTTGCACAAGTCTTCGCCTTCCTCCTCATCCTCGGGAACTTCATCATCATCATCGCCTGCAGAAGCTGAACGAACAGCCCATTCTCCAGCAACGGTGTCAGGATCAGGGGAAGGAACAACAAAGGACAAGTGGGGAGCAAGAGATCCCCATTCCGAGACGTCGAAGTTCTTGGTATTCACCAAGTTCGCGGCCAAGCGCGACACATAAACAATAGTAGAATCCGTGGACTGCGGAGCGCTCGCACCAAGTTTCTTATAGACAGCGGCAAGGGATGCAGTCAACTGGGAAGCCTCCACAACCTTCAGAGGTGGAAGATCGGTTCCGTCGCCCTCAGGAACCTGACCGACATCACGAAGAGTCTTAATTGCCTTGCCAACGACTCCACGTGCTTCAGGATCACCAATCGTGGTCTCGACCTTAATGAGACCTGGAAGAAGTTTGGGAAGGAAGGGGCGAACGGTGATCGGAGAGTCGACCAACTTGGACATGTTGTCCACGATGCTGAGCATGCACCAATCAATTTTGACGAAATGAAAGAAGTGTATAATGAACTTACACTGCTACTTTGCGCTTCGTTGCAGTGAGCTTCTCACTGAGACCACGTGAAAGAAGAGGAACCATAAGAGACAACGTAGCCGAATCTACTTCAGAAACGAATGTAGTGGCCGAGAGGAGCTGAATAGTCTTAGGGACCTCCTCGACCGGGTTAATAAGCGCCTTGATAAGAGCCGGAATAAAGCGTTCAATGTCTTTGTTGGAAATCAAAGCACAGGCCTTCTCAAGTGATTCACGGGCCGCTTTCTTCACGTCGGCCTTGGTATCCCAGATAGCGTCAGAGAGGACGGGGACGATGTCAGGCATCAAGCGAGCAGTCTGAAGAGGAGCGCTGGCCACAAGCTGGTTCAGGACGACGAGGGAGCCAGTCTTCACCTGCCACTTTCCCGCAGTTTTGATCTGGTTAAGGAGATCGGGGAGAAGAAGGCCAGTGGCCCAGGGATTCATGGTGGCAACGAACTCCCTGACAGCTTCCACCGCAGCATTGCGGGCAGCGGGCATCTTGTCAGCAAAGCCTTCGACAAGAGCAGCATAGAGGCCTGAGCTAATGAAGGTGGGCTCAAGGGCCTTTGTAGCGCCAGAGGTGGCAAGCACAACGACGGCGTCGGCTGCGCCCTCTCGAGCGGCCGGTGATTTTTTGTCAGCGAGGGCACTGAGAGCAGCCTCGGTGAAACCAACCGCACTGATGGCAGCAGGCCCGTTATTTTGAGCAACAGAGGCAAGGGCCTTTGCAGCGGCGGCACGAGAAGCTTTGTCCGCGACGAAAAGAGAGGCAACGTCGACTTGTCCGTCGACAACACCCTTGAGAGAGGCAGGGGAAGGAACAGCAGATGGAGATGCAGTAACAGAAGGCATTTCTATGGCTTGAATGCGATGAGAACAGCACGACAACTAAGCAAGACAGGGATGACCAACGTTGCCGAGATAAGACGTAAAATTTTCCTCAGTGATCCAGATGCAAGACAGGGAAGCTGTATTACACTCTATAGTCTATGATTCCTATTAGAAGGGCGGTCAGAAGGCGAGCACGGGGGAGAGGGGAGAGAGAGGAACCTGTAAGAGAACAAAAAATGAGGGGATGGAGAAGAGACGCGCCAATTCGGAGCGAGATTTAAGGTGCTATTGCCTTCGGACTTTGAAAAGATCGGCTGTAAAATTCACGCCTGCCGGATTGGAGTTGCAGTGCAGGGCTGGAACATCGCCTCATTGGACAGCCTCATGGGGTAAAACATGACCATTGTAGGAGCAATAAAAACATGTACATCTACTCCTTTTCATCTAGCTTGGCAAAGCTCAGCGGTGTGAACGCCTGTCCGAATATAAATCAGCATGTGCCCCAACACACCGAGAAAACGAGGCGAAATACGTACATATCCCCCTCCTTCGTAGTGCTTGCTGTTTGCCTCGACCCAGTGGAGACGTAGAGCATGCAAAAATGCCGAAAGACCCTAAATTAGATAGCACCGACCTCAGTCGGATACTCCGTGCACGTGTATGAGAACACACCTCCATGAGACACAATACAGCCACGGTTAGTGTGAACCACATCACAGTTGCAAACGCGATAGCGACGAGGCCGAGGATCCCCCCCATCCCCAGAACACCCTCCATCGTCATGCTCCACAAAACCTCCGATAACTGAGCGTGGGCCAAGGAGAGCGCCCACAACCGGAGGTAAGATGCCGTATGCGAGATACAGCCGAGGCAGAATTCAATCGTGTGGATAATCTGATGAATCACAACCTCGCTGAAATCGTGTTCCTCCTGATAGCATCTATCAGTCAACGCGACGCCTCGAGGAGTAAATCACTCACATGCTTCTCTTCCATTTCCTCAACGATGACCCGTCCATTACCCTCTTCCTCGGTTTCCATCGCCTCGTCGGAGCTCTCGCGGCCGTTATGGTGCCCAATCCCCACATACCCTTGGCCCTGGATCTTTTGCATTTCTTTCCAGAGAAAGTACGGCTTCATGCACAGCATCCAAGGAACACAGACTAGAGCAAGTAAAAGCAAGACAGCTTGCACGAATCCTTGTCCGGGATATAGCTGGCTCTTAGGGTCCACCGTTCCGGGGGACAAGAACATCGCAATCAGCATGTTCAATAACGACGGAGGTTCTGTCGATGCCTTCTCCCAATTGATTGTCCATTTGTAGAGGATGCAAAGGACTAGGTAGCCAAAAATCGACTGAAGGAAGATCATTTGAGGAATGAAATTGGCATAGATGTCCAATGGACGCTTGAATTTGATGTGATTTGGAAGCTGCAGGCACAACGCAAATGTCATCTGAATCCGTGCTCAATTTAGCCTGCACGATGAAACCACCGAAGCACTTACGTGGATCACGCCGAGAACAATCGCCATCTTCATCTTGTATGAGTTTGTAAACACCAGTCCATTATCAGCACCATGCCAGGCCGGATCCAAGCCGAAAGGATAGACATGTCCATTGAAGTTTCCGCGGACAGTCCCATTACTCTGCGGGAACTCCCAACCAGAGTGCCATATGTGAAGAGTCTTGGAGAATATGTCATTGTACATGAGGCCGGTGTATACCGAAAACAACCCCATTAGAAGAATGATATATCGCCCACTAGAAACGCATGTTAGCCAGTCCTGTCCACTGCATGCTTCATTGTGACTTACAAGAAGAACATCGCGGTGATCTGTGGCAGGGAAATAAGTCAAAATCAGTTTTTAAGGATATCACCTACCTCCCCGAGACCACCCTTGGCCCATTTCCTCTCATTCGCAATCATATAGATGGCAGCAAAAAAGATGATTAAACCATGACCAATGTCACCAAACATGACGGCGAATAGGAATGGGAACGTGATGATGGCAAATAAACCTGGGTTGACTTCTTGATAGGTCGCAATCCCGTAACTGTCCATGATGCTTTGGAATCCTTCAGTAAATTTATTCGTCCTGTTGAAAGTGGGCGGTGTCTTATTGGTACGGAGTTCATGTAAGATTGGTATCACGCCAGTCCCAGATTCCTCCTAGAAAACCAATCAACAAACGCCGCAAAATGTCACGGGTCAACATACTGTAGCATGCCCAAGAGCAATTTGAATCCTAGCAATATCTCTTGTCGGGCACCATCCTTCGGCTACCAAAGTCTTCCTCCGCACGTCATAGTTGAAAAGGTTCATAGTCTCATAGATGACCCTTTCTTTCCTGACGACGTCCTGCCATCGCGCGAGCCTCTCTCCAATTGTTGAAAGCTCGCTCCGCCTAGTGACACCGGTGTTGTATAGAATAGTCCGGAGGTCTTCCAGGCGATCTGTAACCTCACGAAGAGAATCAGAGCGCTTGTCAACGTTGGCATCAATGGGATACAGAGTAGCACCCATCGACTCCGAAACCTTGCGAATTTTTGCGAGCAGCGCATCACCATGTGCAAAGATAATGAACACATTTTTGCGCGTCTCAGAGCCAGTCGCAGGATCAATGAAGGGTTCCACAATATCTGTGTGGTTCATATAGAGATTGCCTCTCAACACACGCCATAGGACACGTTCAAACGTCGGAATACGGGCTCTATCAATGGTGCCTGCGACGAACCTGAAAACGAGAAATTAGCGCAGACAAACACAAGAAAATGCACGCACTCTAAATCAAACTGGACTGTCGACGCATACTGGTTTTCGCGATCGTCATGCTGAAGAAGGGGGGCTGAACTATCGTCAAAGGACGTCCTGATATCCGTCTGCTGCGTCTCGGCCTTGAGAGCAAGTTAGTACAATGCAAGTCATCGCTCAGGTATCGTACTTTCTCGAAAAAGCCTGCTGTCTCTCTCAAGACATGACGCGCCTCTACAAGCTCTCTAGTGCGCTCACTGAGCACCTTGTAATTCTCATTCATCCGCAAAAGTCTGGTCTCGTGTTCTGCTAGCGTGACATCGAGTTCGTCAATGTTGTGTGCTGCACTTGGCCCCACGGTCACAAACGGTGTCGAGTCGTCAAGGGGGCGAACAGGAATCACGTCCTTTTCTTTCTCGATCTGAGAAGCAAAGAAACGGACGCGACGAGCCATGTCCTCGAATCTCCTTATTTCACCGACGAAGGAGCGCTGGAACGGATTAACGCTTGGATTCAACTAACAGGGAGTTGGTAAACGGGTCTCAAAAAAAGCAGCATGACGGCACGAACATCCTTGAATTGAACATTGCCAAGTTCCCCAAGTTCAGCGACTGTATCATGCGCCACCTCGGTTGGTATGTAAAGCTGCACCAAGCTCATCTGCTCCGAGCCTGTTTGACTAGTCAGACTCGATAAAAATTCTCAGCAGATGAAACATACGGAACAGCGAAGGATACTCGTCTCCCATGGTCGTGTGTCGCGCCAGAAGAGCAACTCGCTCAGAACTTTCTTCGGAAGGAATCAGCGTACGGTAACGTTGTTTGACCCTATTTGGTAAATCGACTGTTCGCACGCCACTCTGGCGGATATCTGGGTTACAAGACTAGTGTACAAAAAAAAAACACGGTATGGGAAATAAACGTGTTGAACGCTTTTGACAATAAGCAAAAGTGCAAAAAAAAGGCATGCTGAGCTCTAGGGAATGATGAAGATGCAATAGGTCCAAGAAACTCCATGGAAATAACCGCTAACAATCATTCGCCCATGCAGCAAAGGATCGCCAGCAGTTCATCCCAAGAGTCGGGGGTGCCGGTAACCTTGAGAACATACGGTCCTGCTTCAAGGTTCGGCTGACATTGTTTCATCGTCGGGCTCAACTTCCTCCATTTCTTCAGTAGTGTCAACCAGTGGGGGAATATAGTCTTCTTCCAACTTTTGCTGTGCGATAGACGCAAATCCTTCCTCTGTCTCGTCCGTAACCTTCTGGACTGTCTGGTCAGCAGGAGATTCGGTGCATATGTCCATCTGCTCCTCGGCTGCCTTCCGACAGTCACACAAACGCACAAGGCTCATCTCGTGGCTTGGATCACCCAAGATAGCCCGAGCACGTTCAGCGGCAAGGCCTTTTGACAAGGAAAGATTGCTTGCTGTGGTTGGTCCCGAGACGACGACCTCGTGAACAATAACTGAAATGCTATCATTTCGTCGGAGCTCAGCATTACTCTGGCTTTTTCTGCAAGGAGTTGTAAGCCATCATTAGCAAACGACCAAACGATACTTGCTGAAATGCTATCCTCCTGCATCCTTCCGTGGCTGCCCAAACCATCAATTCTGACACTGGATCTCTCGGAAGACTGGTGGTCAGTACGTCCAACACATCAGACATCACCTCTTCGACAACTGAAGCGGTCTTCTCGAAGTCGTATGCACTGTCTACAAGAACTGCGCCGACGAGGCTTTCAAGCACGTCGCTCAGTGCTTTCGGTGGATCGTATTTCCATCCCTTCAAAATTGCGTCTTCAGGGGAGAGGATCTCGAGGAGGGGTATATGTCGGGCAATTGCCGTACTGAGCTCGACATTGTTGATGAGTAAATGCTTGTGCAGCGCAAGACGATTTACAGCGACGGATGCAAGGGTGGGCCCACAGACAGCACGAGAACGAGCAGCAGAGAGTTGCCCAGATGTGGCATCTGGAAACTTTTGGAAAAGATGGCGCATTATAACTAGATCGATCACAGCTAAATTCCCAGTAAGCATCAAAAAATGAGCTGCTCCAGCAAGACTGCCCTTACCATCTCCCAGAAACTCTAGGCGCTGATACGACGACCCGCCAGACGTAGGAAACGATGGGTGGGTGATTGCCTCGACAAGCAATTCGCCGCGATGGAATTCATATCCCATCGAAGCCTGCAAGTCCGCAAAGATAGGCGGTATGTGGGATGGTTCAGGTGGCCGAGAGTAGCGGAGAGACCACGGAAGAGGTCCCCCCATCGATAACCCCAACGCATCACCAGTGCGCAACGCCATATCAATCCCGCCAGTCAAAAACGCCGCTCCCAGAGTTGCTTCCATGCAATCTTGCAAACTTCGACGCGGATACTCTCTATGTACCATGTGTCTTGCTTGTGTCAGGCAATCTACGACATGTGAATCCTCGCGTATGGTATACCTCCATGCATGTAGACTTTGAGCTTCAGCAGTAAGAAAGCGCTCCAGACCAATGTCTTTGGCACGCGCCAATAAGGTTCGATTCGATATGCTGCTCTGACGTAATTGAGAGAGCTGTCCTTCATGTCGGTGAGGGAACTTGTTCATGATGTGTACCGTGCAAGTGAGCTTGAGTACGGAATCTCCCAACGTTTCTAAACGTTGGTTATTCCACGTCGCATTTGTGGTGGGAAGAGTAGATCCCTCGATAAGAAGGTCGTCATCGATAGGAGGTAATCCAAGTTGCATACGCTCTTCCCTCGCTCGATAAATGTCCGTTGCGCACCTACAAACCCGAGGAAGGACTAAAAAGGCGCGGTAGACCGGCCGAGAGAAGTGGGTAATTCTGCATGCACCCTGCGGGACAATTGACCCGGCAGGTGCGGTATGAAGTTTGTATTTGTCAATGTTATTGTGTCTGGATGCCGGTCGGTAAAGACCAGAAGGTATGCGAGGAAGACTGTGAATTTCAATGAGCGGACAATCAGTCGGAATGAAAGCTTCGCGAGTTTTCCTGGTCCATTTCTGCATGTAATAATCATAATATGTCGGATACGGTGCCTCGCGAGAACCGGGGGGCGGTACAGAAAGCGCCGTAAGATCGTATCTTATGTTGTGAAGAATCTGGGCACGGCCATAGAGATTACAGTTCATAACCATTCTTGAACCATAGTCTTTTTCGGTGATTCCATTCCAGTTATACGTGCCATGCGGTTCGTTAACAACGCGTTCCACTGCCTCGAAATCGATGCAGTTGTGTTGTGTGAGAGGTACAAGGAAACAAGTGATAGGTAGCGGGATCGGGCGACCAGTGATACAAAACCAGATACCCGTTTTGGTGTATTCTTCAAGCTTGCAGAGGGTTTCCCGCTCCTCCTCCGGGGGAAACATCAGCTCATCTGTACAGCGCATGGTTATCACGCAACCTTCGCTGCGAAGCTCAAGTGCAGGTAACTCCGTGCCAGTAACCAGCCCAGCGCAGTCTTCTCCGTCAATAGCGATTACATGCATACGCAATCTTGGGCCTAGGGTCCATGGGTCCTGCACAAGCACGCTCATGATATCTGGAATTCCAGAAGTATCAATAAGCTTGCGACCATCGGCATCATAATCGCTCTTTCCCTTGGAGCCCGTAGAGGGAAGGAGGTAATCGTCAAAGACATTGAGTTTATGCAGAGCCTTGACCGCTATGAATGCAACTGCCCGTTTCGCTTCACGCTTTGAATTTCGTGTGGGACCTCGATATATCAGGTGATCAACCGGAAGAGGGAGGCTCGATGGAAGTTCTAGAATAGAAGCGTAGTCACCGCTGTACTTTGGCATCGGAGGTAGTGTGTAGGTATCATGTGGGATTAGGGAACATAAGTAGTTGATCAGCCCAATAGCAGAACCATATGTGAGCACGGCCCCAGTAGAAGGAACGATGTATCGTTCACGCGCAGCAAGGTCTTCTGGATGGTCTTCTTCCAACTCACCCTATTCGGAGTCTGACGATGGTTCTGGTGAACC